>JASAOD010002024.1:165000-427662 GCA_030849845.1 Crithidia brevicula
GCTGGCGCAGGCAACGATGCCACCTCGCTGCGCTTCACCATCACCCGCAGCGACAACCCGGCGCAGAAGACCTACTCCAGCACGAAGTCCGTCAACGCGGCATGGCGCGAGGCTCTGGAGGAGGCCGCGAGGGACTTTCCAGACCGGCGGGCAGAGCTGCTGGTTCCTTATGATGCGAAGGGCCGCCTGCAGGTAAATGGAGGTCGCTTGTTCGGGTTGCACCTGAAGGAGGTCCAGGAGGAGTTGATGGCGCTGCCCGGCGGCCCCGCTGCCTTCGAAATTGCCGCGGCTGCTGCACCACAGAAAGGAGCGAGCGAGGCCTCGCCCCCTGTCTCCCAGCCCCTTGTGAGCGCGAAGAGCACCGAGAGGAGTCGCACGAAATCGTCCAGCCGCAAACGCGCTGCCTCTGGTGATCCGGAAGGCTCTTCGTCTGGACTGCAACACCAACCGGACGATGACGCAGACAGCAGCGCCAACGCCAACGGCATCGAGACGCCCTCTGTGGTGGCGGTCACTCCCGTCAAGGCGAAGCGGCAGCGAAAGCCAAAGGCGGAGGTGACGGTGACGGCGGTGGTGGATGGCGCCGAGGGAAGCGCTGCTGCCTCGCCACCAACGAAGCGTCGCCGTGCCTCTGCCAAGAAGGGTGGGGACGGTGCTGCAACACCCACACCCGCCTCGGCAACAGCGGTGACGGTGATCTGCCCCGACTGTGGCCTTGCCGGCACGCCGTTTTGCGCAGCCACCGGAAAGCCGCATGAGATTCCGGCCTGTCCCACCTGCGGACTGCGCACGGCGTTCTGCCCGGTGTCCGGACAGCCCCACGCTGGTGCCATTCAACGCGAGAATAGGCAGCGAGGGGAGGTGCACCTGCCCGGTACGACGCGCAAGCCTCGCCGCAAGACGGCAGCGGCGGTGGCGACGACCGGAGCACAGCCGCACGCCAGCGGTGCGAGTAGTGATGTGAACGAGGTGACCGTTGTCAACACGCAGGAGAGCAGCGGGACTCTGGCCGTTGGCGAGGCCGGTGAGGTGTCCGCTGCGACTGGCGAGACCGCGGCAAAGAAGCCGCGAAGAAAGCGTGCGCGTACGGCGGCGTCCGGGGTGGAGGGCGAGACGGGCGGAAGCGGTGGTGATCTCGCAGCAGCTGCGTCAGGGGCCAGCGCGCTGCCGCGCACGCACCGCAGCCGCAAGGCCAAGAAGGCAGACGCGATGGAGGCTTCTGCGAGGGGTGCGGCAGGTGCGGATGCTCGTGCGAAGCAGAATGGTACGCCTACAGCTGACGCAGCTCCTCCACCGCCCGCGGAGGGCGACGTGTCCCTCTTCGCGATTGCGCAGGAGACGGTGTACATCTACCCCCCTCTCCGCCCCCCGCTCTCCACACGTGACCACCACAAGGCGGCCCAGCTGATGCAGGAGAATTGGAAGGCGCAGTACGGTGACGGTCCGGTGCTTCCGCCTGCGGTGGCTGCGGTGCCGCTGGCCTTGGTTCCAGCGAGGCGGGCAGCAGGGTCGGCTGTCGCGCCATCGGCAACGGCTGCCGTGGCCGGCAAGGGTCGGCGCAAAGGGCGTGGCGCTACCACCGTCAAGGAGGAAGAGGAGCAGCAGCACAACGACGAGGACGTGAAGGATGCTGCGGAGGACACAGAGGCAGAGGCGCTGAGCAGCCATGCAGGGAGTCCCACCGCCATGTCCGCGCCAGCAGCGCTGCCAACGATGGTGCATCCCCTCGAGGTGACGCAGCTCTCCACCAGCGTGGCGGGAAAGCGCTTGGCGAAGTTTCTCCTGCAGTACGCGAGTGAGCGGAGCAAGCTGGACGTGCTGCGCAGCCACGCGGCCTCTGCGACGACGAACACGACCACGACGGCAACGGGTACCGGGAGTGGAGAGAAGAAGCGCTCGGCGAAGATGAAGAAGAGGGGCGATGAGCAGGTGGAGGCGGTGGAGGGGAGCGAGGTGGACAATCACGTGCAGGCACAAGGATCGATGGAGGGTGTTGAGGTTCCGGAGGGGATGACACATGCAGAGGGTGCAGAAAGCCCCGAGGTCGCAGACGAGAAGGAGGAAGAGGTAGACTACAATGCAGGTGAGAGTGCTCAGAATGGAAAGGAAGCAGTTGAGGCATAAGATGCAGTTGTAGAGTCACCTTTTGGGCATAACTTTTTTTTTGCTGGTTTGTTTTCTCTCTGTGTGCTTCTGTGTGCCTCCTTCAGGCTGCTCTGTGTACTTCGGGTTGACTGCCTCGCGCCGCTGCTCATTCTGACGCCTTGTTGAAGGTCCTATAGAAGAAGAATTCCAGATTTATAAATTATTATAAAGGTAAAGGAAGTAATGTAAACAGGTGTGTTTATCTTAACATAAGGATGGCAAGGAGGGATCTGACCAGTCGCCAAATGACAATGCTGAAATATACTCCCTCCGCCACATTGCGCTCCTGATATTTTAGGAGAGACGGTTGTTGCTGTTGCCGTTTCTTCGCGCTGCAGTTGCGCCATGAAAGTGCGTGCTGTGAGACCTTTCTCTCTTTGTGTTGCCCCCTCCCTTCGTCCGTAAATTCTTCTCCATCCATCTATTTTTCTCTGTTAACCGTTTACCAATTCATGTCATTTTTTGTTTTTTTCTTTCTTTCTCACTGTTGCTCTTCCACTCACGAAGTCTCTCTTTTTTCTTACACTAGCTACAGAAGTAAGGCAGGTGCAAAAACAAACAAAAAAAAATTAACACCCTTGAGCAGTGCAGAGGGAAAAAAAAAATCCAGAGGCAAATAAAAAGCGCACCCTTTCTTGACTGCGTCAGATCCGATATCTCATTCACACAATAAAGGACAAACCTAAACAGCCCAGACGAGTGGCGCAGTCTTAAACAAACAACAAAAAAGCTGCTAGTTTTCTCTTCTTTTTCTCTTCCTCAACGTGAAATCACAAACATCTCTTTTTTTTTTTCTTCTGCCTTCACTCACACGTAGGTTCAAAATTGGCTCTTGTACGAGAAAACATAAGTAAAACTACGCTACAATCAAAAAGCAAGGCGATTATCACGAATAACAGCTATCGAAATTCGGGCATCACACACACACGCACACAAATACGTGGTATCAATCTTTTTTTTTTTATCTTCCCACCTTTTATTAACATTCTGCTGCTTTAAACATCCTCGATTGCGACGGATTAATAGTGTCTTCCCCACGATTCTCAAAAAATATATATAGGTTTCTATTTTTTTCATTACTGTATCTTTCGACATTACAATTCTGACTAATAGCGGCCCGCTGCGCTCCGACTGCCTATCTTGCTTCGTTGCCTGCTCGCTGCCCCATTTTTTTTTCTTCCATTGTCGTCTCTCTGCTTTCTGTCAAGCTACGCTTCTTCGCGCCACAAACTCATTTTTGTGAGTCTACTTTCTTTTCACACTCACATTTTGTTTCTCCATTCTTTTCACGACACACACACTCACACACATACATACATACACGTTGCCGCCATGGCGTTTCATCTCTCCACGGTGGTGGCGTACATGTGTGGTGTGGAGGTCTCCGAGCTGCAACTGCCTTTCAGCACTCCGACATTTCCAATAAGGGAGAGCGTAGATGCCGCAGACACCGCGGTAGTGGGACCAGCGGCGCCAGATGGAGAGGGAAAGAAGAGAAACTGCACGACGGATGGCCGCGGCAGCACGGCCACGCTGACAGCCACCACCACCACCACAGCAACTGCAACCGCAACAAGAGCCGCAACGACAAACAAACCGTCGACGAGTTCGGATTGGATGTGGCGCGCACGTCGTGCATTTGCGGCATCAGTGCTGTCAAAAAAAGAACGCATTGTCGCTCCTTCGCCTCCGGTGCAGAAGAGAGCGAACCCCACGCACAGCGGGGCGAGCTCCAACACCGACAGCCTCTCCACGCCCAATGCAAGTCGCCTGGAGGCAACGCCGATGACGGAGATGGTGGCCCAGACACTGCCGTTTCTTGGCTGTCCATCCGTGGCCTCGACCCTATTTGCCTCTTCCGCCTCTGAGGAAGTGCGGTGGGGCGTGCCTCGCTGGCCTGCGTGTATCATTACGGTTGGCGGAGACGAAACAGATGCCGAGGAGGGGAAGGACGATGGCGATGGGAATGGTGGTGGCAGTGGCTTCGCAGTGCCGACAAGTCCACCGCACACAGCCGTTCTGTTCGAAAGTAGCGTTGTCGGACGCGTTTCCCTTCGGTGGCCGCCAGATGACGCGACGTCAACACCCACGGCTGCGTCCCGGTCGCCAGCGCTGTCCTCTGACGCCGAGGCCCGTGGCAGGGCGGCGCCGCGTGTTGTGGTGCGCGTGTGCGCTGGCCGCGGCCGATCAGGCCTCACTGCCTCGCTTGCGAGTTCTGTATTGGACAGCCGAGGCGTGGCAACCTTCTGCGACCCAGCACCGTCGACCGCGACGCCGCTGCCCTCCCGTGTGCAATGCCCCTCGTCACTGCTGCTGCCGGATGCGGTGTACTTGAGGAACATCCCGCCTCCCCGTCTCTCTACGCCCTCCACGACGTCTCTTTTAAGGGCGAGAAGCACACCATCCGCGGTGGCGGTGTCCGGCTCGGACGGGCCAGCGGTGGAGTTGCTGCTCATCGCAGTGGAGGGCTTGCCAGAGCTGTATGAGACGCGGCGGCAGGGGCTGATGCTGTACAAGGAGCTTCTTCTGCGCCAGTACGCGTTAAAGAGGGCGGATGTGCTGGCAAGACGTGAGGGCGAGGCAGGGGATGTCCCCACCAGCGCCGGCCCACCAGAGTTGCCGTCGCTCCGTTGGCGCTGCGAACTGTGGACGCCGCTGCCTGAGGGGCGAGCTGCCGGTCTCGCCTCCGCACCCAACGTCACAGGCGCTTCTCTCAGCGACGTGTGTCGCACGGTGGTCCAAACCGGCGTGTACTCGACGTACACACCCAACAAGTCCGCTGTCACCCCACCGTCCACCTCTCTTGCTGCCTGCACACCCTCTGACATTCTGACCGCTGCTGCCGCCACCGCCGCTGCCGACACCGCCCTTGCTGCTTGCCCGCCCCATTCTACCCCGCTTGGGCGGCATCTTTTGGATCGCGACGACGCTGCCTCGAAGAGGGCTCGCGCGCGATCGCCGCTGCTGCCGCTGCCCTTTGGCGACCTCGAGGTGCACCTGCGCACCTTCTGTGCGTGGTGGACCGACATGGAGGCTCTTGCTCAACCCCTCCTGAGCCCGGCGCTGCCATCACCGCCCGTCACCGATATATTCTCAGCGGCGCAGGGCAGCTCAGCGTCTGTGGCACCACGCGTGAGCTCCCCAGAAGACGCAGCGCGTGTGCGTGGCGCGGTGGAGCAGCTGCTGCTGTGGTGGGCTGCGCGATCGGTACGGTCGACGTCGACGCGAGCTCCGCGCCTTACACCCCAGCTGCCACCGCTGTCGTCTGGCGCTGCACCGCTTTTTGGGGCTATCGTCATACCAGCGCATGCGCGCATTTCTGCCCTGGCACCTGCAGCGGCGGCGTCGACGTCAGCTGTGGGGGGCGGTGCGCTCTCTCCACCCGCAGCTGTGTCCCTTCCGTCGCTGACGCTCTGCTTTGTGAACCCCAAAGGCGCCTTTGTCCACCAGTACGATCTCGAGGCACTCAACGTACTCTGCCGCGCCGTGCACGCGTTGCGGGCCTCCGTTTTTGTGTTCAATGCCGCGCAGAAGGTCGCGTTGGTGGAGTGGGTGAAGTGCTTTGTCTTGCCTTTTGCCCCGTCACCCACGACATCGCCGTCTTCGTCAACAGCGGGACGTACACCGCCGGTAAGCCCCGCAGGCAGCTCCACCGCTGGCGCGGCAACGTCTCCTGTAACTGCAGCACCTACCACTGATCCGTATCTGCAGTACCCGTACGACGCGTGCGCGGAGATCGAACAGCGCTGCTTCTGCTTGGAGGACTACGTCTACGACCGCCACCGCCGCATTTTGGCGGACGGTGAGGAGGAGGAGGAGGAGGAGAGCGAGTCTGAAAGAGAAAAAGAAAAGGGCGGGTTTCCACAGTCAACACAAGTGTCGCCCCCGTCTTCTTTGCTGGGCGGGGTGCTGCACAAGGCACGCACGGGAGCCGCGCCATCGCTTAAATGGTGTCGCGACGCGCGTGTGCTGGCCTGCGCTGACCTTCTCGGGCGACGCCGCCTTGACATTTTCACTAGTCTTCTCAAGCGCACTCCACAGACGACTTCATCGCCGACGCAGCTGGCAGGGACGTTTGAACCTGTCTCTGCGTCTCGACCGTCGCCGCCTCCTGTGCAGCTCAACCCACTCCCGTCGTCCTTTCTTTCGTACACGCTGACGCGCATCGGGGACAATGGAGTTGAGGAGGTGGAGCAGTTGTCTGGCACCATTCTGCAGATGGCACGTCGACTAAGCGGCGGCTAGATCTTTGGAAGGGCACGGCAAATGAAAATGAGATGCACGTGAAACGAGATCTTTCATGTATTAGTGTTTAAATTAAACTACGCAAACACACTCAGATCCGTAGGTTGCAAAGCATCGTTACAATTTTTTTTTTTTTTTTTAACATGTGCGCGTCTGTATGCCCAGTGACCCACGAGGTTCACCGAGTGGCGAGACACGAATCTGCAACGATTTGCATTAATTTACAAAGCCTCGACGGCTAGAGCCAGCCGTTTATTTCATCGTTGTTAGCTCACTACGATTTTTCTGTGGCTCGGCGATGGTCATAGCCCTGTGTCCGCGATGATATCTTGATTTTTCTCTGTCAAAGCAATGTTTCTCTCCTTATTATCTCACACGTACTTTTTAAAGAGAAGTGACGCCTAACTTTGCAGCCAACCACCTTGGAGGGGGAGCTTGCGAAGCTCTGCTTTCTTTAGTATCTGAAAGAAGGGGAAGCGAGAGCGGCGTTTTCCTCAAACGACCGCGCCTTTCTCTATTTGCGCAAGCAGCATCCCGAAACTAAAGACTTGAAGAGAATAAGAGCCTCTCCTCTCATCACAACCTTACCTATTTGTTTAAAGGCAAGTGGCGAACGGCGCTTAAGCGAATAGAAAGTGCACTTGACTCTTTCGTCTTCTTGATTCAACACCAGTGCTCTTAAATGCCCAGATGCCTGTTCAAGGTGCATGCTTCGCGAAAAGAAAGAGCAACAACAACAAACAAAAAATATATATTGAGCTTTAGTCGACGCTAGATTGCCTTTTCTGTTCTCCTGGCGAAGTCATGCCATTCATTGGATGACAACGCGGAGAGAAGGCATGTAGCCGTCAAGCAACGTTTTCCTCGTGGCATCCCCGTTGCCTCCTGCGACGATGTATCGAGACAGCGCGTCTGGCACCTCAGCGCTTTTCTCGTTTACATTAAGTAAAACTCTTTCTCAATCCTTCTTGTTTCTTTCCCAACCGTTCTTTTCTGCTGCTGACGTCGTTGTTGTTGTTGTTGCTGGTTGCGCCAGCAACTAGCCGTGCGCCATTCTTACCAAATAAAAATAATATTAATCATCTAGTCATATTCGAACCTCAGGAGCGGTTGAACAGCGCGTTCTTCGACTCTTTAGGCTAAAAGCGATGCAGCGCAGAAACTACGATGCCGCCGTGGAGCTTCGCCACGAGCTCCACACCCACCCTGAACTATCCAACGAGGAGGTGTGGACGAAGCAGCGCATCTTCGACTTCGTACGTGCGCACACGAAGCGTATTCAGTTCCATGATCGCGGCACGTGGTTCTACGGCGTCTACCGAGAACCGGCCAGGCAGAACGGAGCCACGAAGCCGCGGGACACGCTAATGTTCCGCGCTGACTTCGATGCGTTGCCGATGGCGGAGGTCATTGAGCTCCCGTGGGCGTCGAAGATCCCTGGTAAGGCCCACAAATGCGGCCACGACGGCCACTCCGCCACCCTCGTGGCCTTCGCAATGGAGGTGGACCAGCGTGGTGCGGACAACGACATTGTATTTCTGTGGCAGCCCGCCGAGGAGGTTGGTAGCGGTGCGCTGCAGTGCCTGCCCGTGCTGGATGCCGAACACGTCACGAAGGTCTACGGCTACCACAACATGGCCGGCTTTCCTTACAAGTCCATCGTGGTGCGGGATGAGGTCATCCAGTGTGCGTCGGTGGGCATGATCATCAAGTTCACCGGCGTACCGGCCCACGCCAGCCAGCCCGAGACCGGCAGGAACCCGTCCATGGCCATCGCCACCCTTATTCAGCGTATTCCCGAGCTGACGAAGAACGCCAAGGAGCTGCTGCTGTGCACCGTGGTCCAGGTGAACGTCGGCAACCGGCAGTTCGGCATGTCTGCCTACTACGGAGAGCTGCTCATGACCATCCGCGCCACCTACGAGAAGGAGCTGGAGGAGCTCAAGGCAAACCTAGTCCAGCTGGCCAACGCCGAGGCGGAGAGAGCCGGGCTGAAGTGTGAGTTTGAGTACAGCGATGCGTTTCCGGAAACGCGCAACACGAAAGCCTGCGTCGATCACGTCCGCGCTGTTGCAAAAGCGCAGGGCCACCACATTCACGAGATGACAGCGCCGTTTCGTCCTTCAGAGGACTTTGGTCACTACGGCAAGCTGCGTCCCGCCTGCTACTTCTTCATCGGCAACGGTGTCGACTACCCGCCGATCCACACGCCCTCCTACGACTTCCGCGACGAGGTGATCGAGGTCGGCGTGCGCATGTTCAAGGGGCTCGCTGGTGTACACGACACACCACCAGCTTCCCTGTGATGGCACACCCTTGGACGTGCTGCTTGAAAGAAGGATCAGCACTCACATGTAGATGGAAGTGGTGCTAGAGGTGCTCGTATGTGCAGCTCTTGTGAATTCAGGGCAGCTACAACAACCTATGTTTGCTGTAGACTTGTGCTTTCGTTGTTTGGTAGCGTAGTGTATAGTGGTCAAAAGGAACCTGGTCCTCTGCCCTCTGCATCGGAGCATTTCGCTAATGCTTGTCTCTTTGTTTGCTTTGAATTATTATTATTTTATGTTTACATTTATACTGCGCTCATCCACCTCGCCTGCCATGGATGTGTGTGTGTGTGCCCTCTGCGGGTTTCCATGCGGCGACGGTGATGATGCGTTTGGTGTGTACCCTCCACCACCCGCTATCGAAATTATTGTTTACGATAATCCTCGCCGTCTAGTGAATGGCTGCAACTATATATCATCTCTCGAGTAGAAGCAGCTGATTTATATATGTGTGTTTATTAAAATTAACAACGTGAGGTCTTGACACGCTCAGAGATGTCTACAACCAACTCCTCGCACCTTTGACTTTGTGTCTGGCGCTCACTACGCTGGCGATCTCTCTCCCCGTTGTCCCCTCACTCATATGGGTGTTAGAGGACGTCGTGCAATTCGTTCTTTTCCTTTTCTTCTTCTTAATATCTACCACAGAGAACCTGGGTTATTTTTTTCTCTATTAATGTTTTATTTTTCCATTTTTCAATCTCATTTTTCAAAGTCGTACTTTGACTGCATCACGGTGCACGCTGCCCAAAACGGAAATAATAATGGAGAAAAAAAAAACACAGAACGCTGATTGCTGAAGTGACTCTCTTGCGCTGCAAAGGAATGCATCGCGCTTGAGTGACATCGATAAGATAGAGGATACCGATGGGCAGCCCAAGAGACAGAAATGACTGCTCAATAGGCTCTTTGGTCTGTCATGTGGTGCTCTGGGAAGTTCTGTGGCGATGGTGCTCACTACTTGCTACTCGCTCCTCTCTCTTTTCCATTTGGGGGAGAAAAAAAGAGGTAAAGAAGAATAGCTGCGCACTCGCATGCTTGGTAGTCTCTTCATGTGGTCATTACCTATTGCCTTCGATTCCTCGCTCTTTTTTTTTTCAGTCGCACATTCCAGAAACTCTTCAATAAAAGATTCATATATTTATTGAGAGAGAGAACTTCCACCGTAGCGGAACGCACTGGCTGCTTGTGAAAGCCGCGGTGGCCTTTTCCGGACTCCTCTTCCATTTTGCAAGGCCTGTTCAACTTTCTCGTGCAGTGGAAATATAATATTTTTTTGTCTGAAGACTACTTAACATGTTAGGATATGCTCCTCCCTGGGAAGTGATAAACGCAAAGACCAAACTCAGAAGCCTCACTCTTCGCTAATTAATCACAGAGGAAATTGGACCTCCGCACTCCGTCATCACCTTCGACGCAGTTTAAAAGTCTCTTTCTAAAAGGAACAGCCAACTGCACATTCTTCACACGTTGCTTTCTTTCTTAATTTTTTTTTCCTTTGCTGTGCATTATTGTTGTTGTTCTTGGTGTAGTTAGGCTAGTATTCTGCTCAGACACGTTCTTCAAGAACAATAAAAAAAGACCACAAGGAAGAACAACAGCTGGATCTCAGCGAAGAAGTAATAATAAAAAGAGAAGAGGGACGACGCAGCTGTGGTGCTGTTCATGCGGGGTCTTCTCCGCCCGTCTCTGCGTTGCCTCGCCTCCTACCGCGATGCAAAACGCCTCACCGACGCCTATCGCCTTCTCATCACCAAAAAGCCCGTCGAGTACGACTACGTGGCCATCGACGTCGACGCCTTCTTCGGCGGAGCGCAGAGCATCACAAAGAATGTCACATCGGAGCAGCGGAAGAATAAGGAGGTCGCGCGGCACATTCTCAATGCGCTGCAGCAGCTGCTGCGCCGCGTGGTATGCAGGCACGCGCTGCTCCTCGCATTTGACGGGGCTGGCACGGCAGCAAAGGCGCACCACTTCCGTACGGGCAAATTGACACGGCGGATGGAGAATAGGCTGACCCGCCTCCCTGGCGCTCCGCTGGCGCGTGCCGTGGAAGAGCGCATTCTGAAGGCGATGCCCCTGACGCGTGGTCTCATTCCGCGGGAGGTTGTCATATCCGGCGGGAACGTGGAGGGCTGCGTGGAGCGGAAAGTGGCGGCGTGGGCGTTGGACCTTGCCTGCCGCGACGGTACCCAGCAGCACACCACACGCAGCATATGCGTCATCGGCTCAAGCTCGCTGTGGTACACCATGTTGGCGCTCACGCCGTACTTCCAGGCTACCCACATCCTCAGCGGCGCCGCGGACCTGCGCCACACGACCCTGGGAGACGCGCTGACATGGCTGGAGCTGAGCACGCAGGCGGAGAGCGGCGACACGCACGCCGTGACAACCGGTCGCACGGATGCGCTGCTTCTGATGCTGCTCTGCATGGGATGCGACTCCACGGAGCTGCCCGCGCTGCCCGGTGCGAATTTCACCGTCGTGATGGACGCCTACCACCGTCGTCGCGCTCGAACACAAGGCGATGACGCTGCGCCGCCCACCAACGACTCGACGGCCTCAACCGCCGTTGCCTCCGCTGCCCCAGCTAGCAGCAGCGACGTCTCCACCTCCGTCTCCGCTGCGCCGTTTCAGCTGCTTTATGAGCTACCCAACGGCGTCGTGGAGGTGGATCTGCTCGCCCTCTACGCTCTTTTTCTTCCGGAGAGAGACGTGGCGGCGAAGGTGGCGGAGCTGACGGACAACGCGGCCTCTCCCTTTACGCGACCTGCATCGCCTCCTTCCGCGTCGTCGTTGAGAGATTCGCAGACTTTGGTTGGTGCATCTGCGCCTCCGACGGCCGCACAGCTGAAATACTTCGGCAGCTTCCTCACGCATCTCCTGAGCACGTTTTACCTTCTCAGCTACGGTGAGACCACGGTGGACGCGACACAGCTGCCCTACTATCAATCGTGCTCCTTTCACACCACCACCACCACCACTACTACTACGAAAGACCGAACAAGCGACAGGAGCGGTGGGGTAGCAGGGGAGGAGGGCAAGCAGTCGGCAAGCGATAACAGCACGAAGGAGGCGGACGATCTTTTCTCTTTGGCGGGGTGGGTTCGCTTTTTGCGTCTTTCCATCATTTCAGGTCGACGCTACCATACAGTCAACACCTCCGCTGCGACGGCACCTACCATCACACAGGTTAGCCCGGCCGACGCAGCGTCCTTGTCCACTGACGCGCCAGCAGCAATCACCACCGCCAGCAGTAGTAGCAGCAGCAGCACAGCGACATTGATGACGACTGCCCACTTTCCTTTCTGGACCCAGAACCAGCCATGGACCGCGGCAGAGTACACGGTGTTGTGCAACGTTAACCCGACCAACGTGGAGACCTTGCTGCGGGAGTACGTGCCTGGCGTGGCGCACAAAGTCAGCGTCAGCTTTCTCCGCGGACTCGCTTCGTCGCGGTGGTCGCTGGACACCACCCGCTTCTACCTCCAGCGTCTCTTCGCTCATGCCAGCGTGGAGGCACCGCACCCGTCCCTCTGCTTTGGCCCGTCGTACTGCTGGACGCACAACGACAAGTCGCGCATGTGGACGATGCGATATGTTGACCTCGGGGTGCAGGCCAGGGCGGCCGATGTACGCCACACGCGCAGTCTTCTCTCCGGCACACAGATGACGCAGCAGAAGTCAGAGGAAGGCGCCGTGGCCTATGACGCGTTGGCGAAGGCGTGGGTGGTGCAGCCCACCTTCCCCCTCCTCGCGAACACCAGCGGCGGTGTGAGGGCCAAGAGGGCGGACGCACCGGCCGCCTCGGGTGGCGACGCACCCACGCTGAAGGTGCTCACCTGGAATGTGATGTTTGATCGCTACAGCGGCCAGCCCACGCCGCTGGGCATGCCGGGCATCGACTGGTGCTCACCGCAGCGCTACCCTGTTCTGGCGAAGATCATCGCAGAGGAGGATGCGGATGTGGTGGGGATGCAGGAGGTCGAAGCTGCCTTCGCGGACTACCTGGCCGCCCAGCCGTGGTGCCGAGAGCGCTACATTATGTCCTGCAGCCCGCGCAGCTCCCTCTTGGATCCGTGGGGCGTGCTGGTGCTGGTGCGGCGTGGTGAGGAGGCCTGGCCGGTGCAGCAGCTCACCCACCTCAACGTGCCTGCGTGGTCCGGCCACGTCTCCCTCATGCCCGTCGTCACCCTGGACTTGTCGGGTGGAAAGGAGTCGCGTAGGCACGGCAGCAACACGCGGCAGCACTCCGCACGCTTGGTGAATGTGTGCTCCATGCATCTCCTTGCCCCCTACCTGAAGGCGCATGAGACGGCCCGCACCGGACAGGATCAGGCGCTGCGCCAGTGCCTTGTGCGACAGGTGCACGGCGACACGATCGTCATGGGCGACTTCAACGACTGGCCGAGCAACGAGTTCAGCATGCCAGCGGAGACGCGCTACGTCGAGTGCTGGCCGCTGGTCCGCCCCGACGACTACGGCAAGACGATGGATGAGTCCAACACCTTCTGCAAGATGAAGATTGAGGAGATCTTCTTTGGGCGATCCGACAAGCTGTTTTTGCGCACCGGCAACACGGCGACGGGGCTGCCGCCGCTGCTGAAGCCGGTCGAGGCGCACCTGGTTGGTACCCGCAGCGTCAACGAGGAAAACGCCAACCAGGACGCCCCAGCGTACCTCTTTCCTTCCGATCACTACGGTGTCAGCATGACCTTCCGCGTGCTGTAGCGCATCTGAAGCAGGCTGAGATAACAACAACAACAACAAAAAAAAAAAAAAGCAACCCCTTCACAAAACAATAAGCTATGATTCTTATACACAATAAAAAGGTCCGATTGGTATTGCTTTTTCCTCCGACTCATGTGGTGTCGGCCCCCGAACTGCCATCCCCTCGGTTCGCTGCATATTGTTTCCCTCTAAGAAAACGAGAGCACCCAACGCTCGTTGGAGGGTTTTAGCCTGCTACGCATAATCTAGCTCCTTTACCATGTAACAGCATGTTTCTCGTTATGGGGGTTTTTATTATTATTTACCCTGCAACGACCAAGACGTTTAGTGGAAAAATAATAATAATAATAACATATGTGCGTGTCTGTTTCGCTCATCCACCTTTCCTAGTCGTATTTCTCCTCTACTTTAGCTGGTTGTCTTTCCTCTTCGGATTGGTGAAGCATCGCAAAAGATTTGCTTGGACACACAAAGGAAAAGACGCATCGAACGTGTTTCTTAATGGTGTTGCACAAAGCGTTGGTGGGCCCATCTATATACACGCACACACCTCAACAGGTATCTATACACAAAACAAACAAAAAACGCAGACCAAAAGAAGCACATAGTTGAAAGGCGGCATGCTACGTACTGCTCTCCCAACACTGCGGGCGGTCGCGCTGGCCACGACAAGCCACCCGTCCTTCCCCGCCCTTGCCACGGCACGCGTAGGTGGTAGTGGTGTTGGTGGTGGTGGTAGCTGTGTCGCACCCACAAGCAACACTTTCATCGTCGCCTCACTTCTCACCAGCACGCGGCTCTACTCTGCCGTCACGCCGTGCCGCCACGCACCGAAGCAGCCAAAAGTGGTGGTGCAGGAGGATAAAGACGGGGTGCCGAGCGAGGACGCCGACTTTGTGTTCGAGTTCGACCCGATGGCCGGCGTGCGACACGACGCGGCGGTGGAGACAGCCAAGAAGAGCATCGACAACATTATCGAGGAGCTGGCCCCTCTCAACGCACCGCCAGAGGCGCTTGAGAAGATCCGCACCTACCTCACCCAGCACCCGGTGGACGCTCTCATCCTCGTCCCGGAGGTGCAGATCACCCACATTGAAAACCCCGACACCGGCGTGGAGGACCGCGTGCACCTCAGCCCCATGGACATTAAAGACGCGCTGGAGCAGGCCGCGTTTCGCAAGATGAATCTCGTCCAGATGGGCTCGCGCGGCACTGAGCTGGCGTACTGCCGCATCCGTCGCGAGCGGCCGTGGATTTTGAAGCTGGTCCAGGCGGAGATGGAACTCGCGGAGGGTACGATGGGGAACCCTGCGGTCCTCACCTCACCTGCCGCCGCTGCCCAAGAGGCCTCTCCCGTCACGCAGGCCGAGACACACGGCCCAGCGTCTTCGCATCCGCCGCCGCAATTCGTTGGAAAGACGAAGGCGCTGATCGACCACCAATTCCGCGATGCCGTGGACGCGCACTTTATCGGATGGCGCAGTAAAAAAATTGTGCAGGACATCCGCAAAGGCCACGCCGTGAAGGTGACAATTAAGGACTTTCAGAGTCCCGAGGCGGCGATCCATAAGCTGCGGGAGATGAGCAACGCGATGCGGTCCTACGCGGAGGCCGAGCACGTGTACCACCACTTCACCAACATCGTGGCCAACGACCGAGAGGCGAGCATCTCCTTCTCTCCGCCGTCCGCCAATAAGTCTGGCACCTTCGCGAAAGCGGTGAAGCATCCGACGGAGAAGGAGTGGGCCGGCGCGCTGAAACGCATGGAGGACTCCTGCCAGAAGGCGGGGCGCCTGGGGACGTATATGAAAACGGGGAAGCTGAAGATGCGCAACATGGGCGCGTCGACGTACCGCGTAGACAAGTACGGGCGTCGTATGACTTAGACAAGAGGGAGAGAATGAGAGAGCAGAAAAACAATACAAAAAAAATAAATCAAGTTAGAGAGATATGGCCCCAATGCAAAGTTGGCGCGAATCGTTGCTACTGCACTTTCATGTGCGTGCACTTTGTCTTTTGTCTCTCTTTTTTTTTGCTAGTTATATTTCTGCTTTGCTTTTAACTTCACTGTTTCGTGTTGAGGTGGAGAATGTACCTGTCTCTCTCTCTCCTAATGAGGTCCGGTACGGTGCATTGTCTATGGTGAGTGTTTACGGCGGCGATCACAAAACGAAAACGAAAATCATCAAGAGAAGCAGTCGCCAAAAGAACGCGAGGCAATTGCAACAAGTGGAAAGGCTATTTTATAGTTTTTGCCGATCCGGCAGGCGTGTTGTCGAGCTTTTCTCAACAAGCCCGAGAAAAGACCGCCCAAAGGGAAAGAAAAAGAAGTATCAAATGGAGGAATATGCGTATTAGTTTTCCACTTCCATCTGGAGACTATTCCCTGGTGTGTGTGTGTGTGTGAAAGGTCTTCCGGCAGCTGATGACTCTAAATATATATATATATATGGTCTTTTAAATAAATGTTGTAATCTACCCTCTCTATCTTTGTGTCCAACGTTCACCTTCGCCTCCTTTGTTTTTTTTGTTTGTTTTGTGTCGTTGCTTCGCCCCCGTATGTGATGTTGGGTTTTTTCTATTTTACTTGAATGGTATTCATACGATCGCAATGAATATCCTTTGATGCATTGCAAACACCACCTCGCTCTCCAAGAGATCCACACGCAAACACAGAAAGAGAACAAAGTGCGGAGTCGCGCATCTTTAAATTTTTTCAACATCGGCACACCTCTGCCTTTCTCACATAGAAGTGAGATTTTCCCTCTCATATATATTTGTTTCCGGAGAGAACCAATCAAAACTATCACAAAAGATAAACTTACAGCATCATATATTTGCTTGGGGTTAGTCTTGATTATTTTGTTGTTGTTGTGTGTGTTGTTTTTCGTTGACAACTATTGGGTGAAGGGATCATGTCGTCTCCTGTTCACAAGGACGCCGCAAACACGGCGCCGGCGCCGCCAGCCGCCCCAGTTGTTCGTCGCGGACGCGGCACCTTCAAGCATCAGCTGCGCACCGAGGAATTGGAGCGGCAGAGTGCCGCTGTCTACGGTCGCATTGAGGAGGCCAGCACGATCATCACGGCGGCGACGACCACGGTGGTGCTGCCCTCCTCCACCCTCGGCTCTAAGGCAACAAAGCCGATCACCGAGGAAGAGGAAATTGCTGCCCAGTTCGCGCATTTGAAGAAGGGCAAGGACATCCCCCTCAACGCCGTTCCCGTCCTACCGGCTGCAGGAGCCAGCAGCATCTTGGCGCCTGCCAGCGACACGACGACGACACGGGAAAGAATGATCGCGGCGGCCATGGCGGCTGCCGAGGCCCGCGCCAACGCACCGCGCACGCAGTTCGGTGTATTTGAGAGCAACACCAACGACACGGCACGGCAGCTGCTCTTCCGCAATGAGAAGCGGCGGCGCTACTGTGTGATTATCGGAGACCTGCAGAACCACACGCGACAGGTGACGCTGAAGCTCTTTGGCCACAAGGGCGAGAAGCCGTTCAAGTTGCAGAACAAACTGATTCGGCTGGTGAATTTGTCCATTGGCAAGCCCCGACGTGGTGCGGCGCAGGACCTGGCCGCCCAAGACGGAGATGAGGAAGAGGAGGAGGAGGCGAGGGGGGACGCGAAGGCGGAGCACAAGGAAGAGGAAAACAAAGCGGATGCGACTGAGGTGGCGAACGCGGCGGCACCGGGAGCCGCACCCGTTGACGCGGAGAGCGCGCCTGTGGCAGAGGAGGCTGGCGACGGTGGTGAGGAAGAGCAGCAAGAAGGTGAGAAGAATGAGGGAGAGCTGCAGCGAGCGCTGCAGCAGCAAACCCACGCCGCCGCCGGGTTCGATGTGGAGGAGAGCATCCGCGAGACGAGTGCGTCCTTCTCCCACGAGGACGTGGAGAAGATGAACAGCGCCATTGCCGCTGCGGCCGCTGCGGCCAGTGCAGTGCCGCTGCCCGAGAGCGAAAGCGACGACGACGCCGCGGCTGAGGGCGGTGCGCTGCACAACGACGCGCCACTCTCCGTTGCTGCTACGGTGGAAGCTGCGCCATCTTCGTCGAATAGCGTGACTGCGCCGCCTGCGCCACCAGCTGCGCTCTCCGCCGCCGTTTTAAAGCCAGAGACAGACCCCGGCAGCGGGTTCGTGGGCCCGACCTCCACGAATGCCTCCGGTGCGCCGTCCCCATCAAACGCCGTCGCCGTTAACCAGATGCGCAGCCCCCATCACGCGTCCAAGGGCACCGAGGCGGAGGGCGAGGACGTGGACCACTACCTCGACGAGGACGAAGTGGTGCCGCTCACCGTGCAGCAGGCCGGGACATCGACGAGCGTCATGTACGAGAACAGCGTGGCCAACAGCCCCGTGTTGACGGCGCGACGCTTCTCCTCTTTGCACGACTACTTTCTGCGTGAGTTCCGCTTCTTGCTGAACCTGGAGGATGTGCGCACGCAGAATGTCTCGGTGAAGATCAACCTTGGCGCTGCCTACTGCTGCCTGGCCCGGCAAGGCTCCTACTCTACACCGCTGAAACACGCCACCTTTGGCGAGTTCGTGGAGCGCATGAACACCGAGTCGATGCAGCTGTACTTCATCCGCGACTGCCCCGCCTGCGTGTCGCGTGCAGTGGACATGGAGAGCGGCTCGCTGAACTTCCCGGCCAGCTCGACCACCGTGAAGATCAACTTCTTCTCCAACGAGCGCCAGAGCCGCTCCATTGCGCGGGCGGTGTGGGACAGCGACGAGGATCAGTTCCGCCTCCTTGACGTCGAGAACGTCGGCGTCGCCTTCAACTGGTCCGTCTTCTCGCTAGACGAGACCTTTGTGCGGCGCAAGGCGGACGTGCAGGCCGAGGCAGCGGCCGCCGCAGCCAGCGGCGTGGGCAGCGCAGCCCAGAGCGCCGCGCCGTCGCTGTCCACCTCCACAGCCCCCGCTGGGCCTCCGCCACCGGTGTACCGCTCTCCTGCAGCAGGGGCGGCGGCACGTGCGCGCATGGGGCCGGCGCCGGTGGGCATCGGCATAGACATCGCCCCTCCATTCGAGGACGCCGCCGCACCGCCGCACACGGAAGGGCCGGGCAACGTGAACACCGCTGCCGATGCCGGTGCCGGTGCTGGCGGTGCCTCTGCCGTGTCCGATGACGCCTCCGCCGCGCCGGCCCGGACCTCCGCCCCGGTCGTGGAGGAGAACGACGAGGATGACTTGGCGCGTAACAAAACGGTTGCCTATCCCTTTGAGGTGGAATTCCGTGCCTACCGTCGCTGGAAGCAGCAGGGCGACAGCCGCGCCGCACCACTGGCCAATGCAATTCTGGAGGAGCTCTCGCTTGCGGAGCACAACTACCTCAGTCACGGGTCCAGCGCAGCGTACGAGCGCATGGACCTCACCAACGTTTGCGAGGCCGACTTCGCCGCCGACGACCTCAACGTCGAGAGCATCGTGGTCGAGCACACGTCGCGGGTGAAGCCCGAGGGGACGGACCTGCTGGTGGACAACACCACCTCCCTCTTCATCGAAAACTTCGCCGCGGCGCGCCAGCTGAAGGAGCGGGTGCGCGCCTACGGCAAGGTGAAGGTGGCGGCCATGCAGAACTCGAGCAACAACAACTACATGCGGGACCTCTGGGCGGCGCGACGGGCCGAGGGCCTGGGCGGCGGCGGCCGTGACGGACTGCGTCTCACGCCGGAGGAGATGGCGGAGGTGCTGAAGCCGACCTCAAAGCTGACCTTCTTCCGGTCTCGCGGCTCAACCATTCACTGGAAGTTGCGACCGAACTGCAGTCTCGAGGAGAACATTGCGCCAATGGCAGAGGCACTGTCGTTCCTGCAGCAGGTCCTGCACACCGCCAACGACATTGAGCGCACATCCGCACGTGGCGGCGCGGCTCCAAACGCCTTGTAAAAAAAAAAAAAACTCTCTTCGCTGGGACGGAAGCTCGTACAGGACGGTGCCTCGATGCTGCGGCGAAGTGCCGAGGATGAAGAAAGTGACGTAGAGGGGCATTGCAAAAGTGGTTTTTTTTTGTCTCTTTCTCTTTTACACACTTGCTGGTTGTTGTTTTTTGGTTTGATACGTGAAAGGCGTCTTGGCGAGCCACACGAGTTCATCCCTGCTGTGTGAATGTGAGTTGATGAGAAGCCTCTCCTAGCGGTGCGATTACGATGATGGTTGACGGCAAGGCAGAAGCACTGCGTTGCCGTGCTGTTTTCATGTTGCTGGTTGCGTTATGTTCTTTTTACATATTCTTTTGTTTAGCATCTATGCCCATGGGCTTGTTGTTGTCTTTGTCCTTCGTTTAGGGCCGATGTGTGTGTGTTTGTGTGTGTATGTGTGTGCTGTAACGAGCCTCCTTTCGTTCCTTGACACACTCGCACCAGCGGATGTGCTTGCTTTTGATTGTCTTTCTCTCTCACTGTAAGGGTTTTTCTTTTTTTGATATGTAAGCAAGTGGCAGTGGCAACTTGATGAGGCATAAGTTCCGTTTATTGTATGCATTCGATCGACACAGGAGAGTTGTCATGAGAATAGAGACAGGGACAAAAAAAAAAGTGATCTTGTAGTTGTTTGTCGTGACTTCTTGCACACTTTCATGACAGGGGTGGACAATCTGGACTCGTTCTCCACTACCCCTGCCCCCCTCAATCTCCACCTGCGCGGCTTACTTGTTCACCTTGTCAAAGGTCTTTGCCCTTTCACATTCTTATTTCTTGCCTTCTATAGTATGAGTCTCTCAACAGACTCTGCGTTTGCCTGCTGCCCATCTCTATCCACTTTTTTCTTGTCTTCTCATCTCCGTTACTCCACCCCTCTCTCTCTCTCTCTCTTTCCGTTGTGCAGCTCTTCTCCTTCCTCGTACCCCAACGACCACTCTCATCCCTCTTCTTTCTAACTAAAGTCTCTCCGACCCCCTCTCCCTCGCCATGTCCGCCGATCCCCAGTCCTACATGGAGCTGCAGAAGCGCATCGTCGCCGTGAAGTCCATCTTCACCGAAGAGCTCAGCAGCGCCTTGAACCTGATCCAGGTCGAGTGCCCCATGCTGGCCCGCGTTGGCGATGGTACACAGGACAATCTCTCCGGGTTTGAGAAGGCCGTGCAGGTGCGCGTGAAGGACATCCCGGAGGCGAACTACGAGGTTGTCCACTCCCTGGCCAAGTGGAAGCGCAAGACGCTTGGCGACCACAAGTTTGCCGAGGGCACCGGCATCGTGACCAACATGCGTGCCCTGCGCGTGGAGGACACCCTCGACAACGTCCACTCCATCTACGTGGACCAGTGGGACTGGGAGCGCGTCATGAAGCCCGAGCAGCGCAACTTCGAGTTCCTGCACGACATCGTGAACAAGGTGTACGCCGCCCTGCGCAGCACCGAGCAGCGCGTGTGCGCGGCCTTCCCCGACATCACCCCTGTGCTGCCGGAGAAGATCACCTTCCTGCACGCGGAGCAGCTGCTCAAGAAGTTCCCCGACCTCGACCCCAAGTCCCGCGAGCGCGAGGCCGTCCGCCGCTTCGGCGCCGTCTTCCTCGTCGGCATCGGCGGCAAGCTGAGCCACGGCGACCGCCACGACGCACGCGCGCCGGATTACGACGACTGGTCGTCGCCGGTGTCGGTGGACACGTCCAAGATGGGCTTCCCTACGCTGGACGGCGAGTCGCCCTCGGTGGACTCGCTCATGTCGCTGGAGGGCTTGAACGGTGACATCCTGGTGTACAACCCCGCGCTGGAGGACGTGCTGGAGCTGAGCAGCATGGGCATCCGCGTCGACCCCGAGACCCTGCGCCGGCAGCTCGAGATCACCGGCGACAACGACCGTCTGCGGTACGTCTGGCATCAGCGCCTGCTGAGCGGCGATCTGCCGCAGACCATCGGGGGCGGTATTGGCCAGAGCCGCACGACCATGTTCATGCTGCGCAAGAAGCACATTGGTGAGGTTCAGGCGAGCGTGTGGCCCATCGAGACGACCAAAAACTACCCGGTGTTGTAAGAGAGATTGCATGAAAAGAGAGGTAGGAAAGCAAAGGAACTGGGCAAGGGCACTCTGCAACTTGCTTGAAGAAAGAAACCCAATTTTTTATTTACTTCTGTGTGGGTGTCTGGGTGTGTGTCACTGCGTGCGCTGCTTTTTCCCTCCTCCATTCATCTCCTCTGCGGCTGAGTGCCGGAGAGGTGAGGGACGTCAGCGGAGTGCCTCTAGCATCGGCGCGTCAAGCGAATAATGAAGTCCGGTCACCCAAAGCGAAGCTAAAGAATAAAGGAAAAAAATAGATGCCTGGGCAAACACATGCACAAATGCACACACGTGCAACTGATTTTTTTTCAAATTGCCTGGTTACATCTATCTCAAGCGTTTGTTTGGTTGTTTTGCGTTAATCTTCCGTTTTTCTTTTAGAGCATATGCGACGTCGAAGATGTCCTCAGCTCCCACTTTATTTTACTGTCTTTGAATTCGTGTGTGCGTGTGTGTGTTGGAGGATTTGTGTGTGCAGCTTTCCGCTTCCTCCTCCTCTTTCTCTGCCTAAACCACCTCTACTGAGTTCTTCAGCGGCGCTTTACGTTTTTTTTTATCTCGTGACGTCCCCCAACAGCACGCTCTGCACGGGGACGCACACACACAAAAAAAAAAATCTAATGAGCGTGACGGTGTGCTGCCTTCGTCGTCTGATTGCACAGACACACACCTCTTTGCCCGGCCTCCTTGGTTTCATGTTTATCTTTTTTGTTGTTGTTGTCGCTCAAGTTTTGATTGTTGTTTGTGTTCTGTTCAGCCTCTTTTTCCTCTCTTCGTAACATGTTTTGGCCCCGCCTTTCTCTCGTCCACCTGCGTAACAGTTGACGTTTTCCCCTGAACGAGAGAGAGCGAAGGAGGGAACGTAAAGGAATACTTAAAAAAAAGGAAAGAGGAGATGAACATGTGCACTTTCTTTTCTTTCGCACATGAAAAGCGAGGAGGCGAAACAGAAAAAAAACAAACGAAAACAAAACCTTCCTGTCTCTTATTTTTTTATGCGGGGTGTCTCACCGTACTTGTTTCACTTCACCATGTTGTATCACGCTTCGTCTTTCTATTTAATTTTTACTTTTTCGTAGGAATTGTGCTACGGTGGATCATACTATCTGTGCGTGTATTGGATCTCGCGACACTCTCACAACTTTTCTCTTCATGTCTTGGATGGAGGCGGTGCCGATGTATGCGTCAGCGAAGGAGACACACTCCTCTGATGCTACATCCTTGCAGGTGTGCGTGCATGTGTGTAGTCAATGATAAACACGTATGAGAGAGAGAGAGAGAGAGAGAGAGAGATGAGTGAAGTCAAGGGCGGAACTACTGTTTCGTGTGGTGCTGCGTACAAGCCGCACAAAAAGGAAATAGAGTGAGGCGCAGAAGGCTGACGTTCTTTTCTGTGTATGTATGTGTGTGTGTGTGTGTATGTGTGTGTGCTAAGAGGTGTTGCATTAACAAGCTCTTGGTGAGCAGAATAATTGCAAAACAACGCCGCCCGCACTAGCTGTACCTACCACGCCGACTCTCCACAAGCAAGCAGGGCGTCCACCCTTGTGTTTCCTCATCCCCTCATTCTTAAACTACCAACAAATTTACGCCCACAGATGTGAAGACCGCATACAAATTAAATTAAAAGGTCAGATATATAAGAAAAGGGTAGCATAATAGAATTCGTGCTGGTCAACAGCGTTGTGTTTGTTTTTCTTCTATGATGATTATGATTGTTTCCTCCCTGCGTCGCACGCTCTTTTGTTGATGTTTTGTTTTTGTTGTGGTTGCCGCTGGTGTTTTGTTTTCTCCTCCCTCTCTTTCTCTTGGACGCTGTACGACTTCAATAACATGTCGTTTTGCACTTGGCATATGATGGCGTCAGTGCTCTCTTTTTCTTTTCTCCTCTTCCGTTTATCATTGTCTAGGGCACGTCGCTTCATTTACGTTTATTTTTTCTCTCTGTTTTGCTTCTCATTCTTCGAGCGGTGTGTGTGTGTAGTGGTCTTAGTGCTTCGTGCCTCCTTCGTTAACGCAGGTGGCGGAGGCGAGAGAGAACGTGTTACGTGTTGCACGCACATGTATACATATATCAAAGAGAAAAAAGTTTCTTACCTTAACCTGGCTTAGTTTAGTGCAGACCCACACAAGGCACATTCGATGCGTCACTGCATTTACCCGAGTGTCGGCAAACACGCTCGTATACACCTTCAGAGACACTCGCACAGAGACGAAGGAGAGGAAACACAGAGAAGTAAACATGCAAACAAAGAAGCCCTTGCGTGAAAATAAAAAAGAAGAAAAATAATGGCTTGAAAAAAATGAGGCTGGCGCGCAAAAAAAACTTTGTGGCTCAGACACGAACACATCTACGCAAAAGGTTTGAATGCCGCAAGTAAATAACAATTTTTTTTACTTTCTTACCCGCTTTAATTCGAGCCACGGCGTCACGTGCTTAGGTACGTTGACGCACGTGCAGACACACAAACACAAACATGGACGCACCTTGCTGGTGCACCAAAAAAGAAACGCAAACACACGAGCAGCTTCCTTTTTTTGTTTTCATCTCATTTTTCTATCTCTTCCGAAAGAACGGGGGAGGAAGAGAGAGAGAGAAGGAGGGTTTGACAGGAAATCAGGGCTTCTTTTCCTTTTCTCCACAAATTGAAGTTGAGCCTTCACCTATCATTCCGCGCCATTTTCATTCTTTTTTTTCTAATTTTAGCCTCGCGGTGTGTGTAAAACTCTCTTTTTTGTTTGTTTGACTGTGAAGGGTGCGACAATACCACAATGCTGTCTCTTTATGTTTTTTTTTTTTTCCCTGTTTTACAAGAAGTTTCTTTTCTTTTGCAGAGATCCTTCTTTACCCAATGAAAGTTCAGGTCATCACTCCCTCACAAAAAAGCACACGCATCATCAAGATTGTGCTTTTTCTGGACTGTGTGGAGCATACGTGCTTTGAATTCCAGTGTTATGATTACAATTGTAAACATTATCTTTTTAACGCTTTGGCTTATGCTTTGTTCTATCTTCCCTAATTGTAATCGTCGTCGATCTCTCTCTTTCTCAGCTTTGGTTAATTGGGGGAGATTTCCTCTATCATTCGGAGTAGATCTGAATCTGCTCGAATGCAAACAAAGATAGGGAGAAAAAACAAAAAAAATCGAAATAGCGACACTCACGCGTTTCGGGCTGCTGGTCACCTTCACAAGTGTTTCTTTTCTTTTTTCTTCCGTTCACGTGTTGTTGCCGCTGTGTGGAACCTCGCCATCACTCCCATGAGAGCTTCTATCCCTTTGCGCTACACGCACACACACGTACACACGAACATTGGCCTCTTTGAAGTTGACGTGAAGCTTACTCGACGCAGCGGGTCAAAGTAAAAGAAAAAGGGGCATTGAGGGTTTCCAACAAGCAAAAGACATTTATTTATATATATTTAAAGCCAGGCGGAGAGAGGGACGACAGTAATTAACCTCAAAAAAAGAAGTAAAAAAAAAAGTAAAAAAAAATCGCTTTTCATCTTGCGGCACGTCCGTGAAATACCGGTAACTGCCCACGTGTAACAACTTCCCTCTTAGTTGACCACCTACAACGCGATGCGGTGAGTTGCATGTTAAAAAAGGAAAAAAAAGGGGGAGGACATCTTGCGCTCTTCCCCTTTCTCATGCATCTCACGTGTGTGTCTTTCTTTCGCTCATTTTTTGAGGGAGGGGGAAAGAATAGCCCGATATGGCTGAGTCTTCTCTTTTTTTATGGAGTGGCGGGAGCACCATTCGGGACTTTTGTGATCTTTTGTGCGTCTCTGCGTGCAAGACGGAGAGGGCATCTCGCATATAAAGTGAACTCACTCGCTAACCGTTACGTGGCCACCTGTATACCATTGATCAGCAACTCTCATGTTAACACTTTTTTTTATCTCCTTCTCCATCTCTCTTTCTACATGCTTTTCTTTTTTCTTCTACCCTCTTTCTCAACTTGCTCAAATAGACTTCCTCTTTCTGTCATCTCTCAATACCGTCTATCAACACACACACACACACACTTAAAACAAGAAAAACATTGTTAACTTTATACAACATACTCTTCGATCAACGATGTCTTCCATCTACGACTTCAAGGTCAACGGCGGCGACCATCAGCCCTACGACCTCTCTCAGCACAAGGGTCACCCACTGCTGATCTACAACGTGGCCAGTCAGTGCGGCTACACCAAGGGCGGGTACGAGACCGCGACGGAGCTGTACAACAAGTACAAGGACCGCGGCTTCACCGTGCTTGGCTTCCCCTGCAACCAGTTTAACTCACAGGAGCCCGGGACGGAGGCGGAGATTAAGGAGATGGCCTGCACGCGCTTCAACGCAACCTTCCCAATCATGGAGAAGGTCGACGTGAACGGCGACAACGAAAGTCCACTCTACCACTACCTGAAGCACGCACAGAAGGGTCTGCTGAACACCACTGCGGTAAAGTGGAACTTCACGGCTTTCCTGGTGGACAAGGACGGCCATGCGGTGCACCGCTTCTCGCCTGGTGCGACGGCAGCGGAGATTGATGAAAAGCTTGCCCCTTTGATGGAGAGCGCTTGAGACATCAGCAACCCTCCCACGAGCCATTTCCATTTTCTTTCTTTTGTTCGTCGCTGACTGATTGTTTTTGCATTATTATACCCTTTTGTTTTTTATTATTATTGCGTTTATTCGCACCACAAGCGTCAAGCCGAGGCGCACACCGCGTGGTTCAGCTATACTCATGAATCACCGTCTATGTAGCCTTTCGCTCTCGATTTATTTATTTATTTGTCTTCGCTTTCTTGTTTCTTTTGCTCTTCTGCCACTGCCCTCTCGCTTGTCGTCGATAAAAAGGCGTTTGCCAAGCTTCTCTCTGTCGGCATTGTCGGTACCACGGATGTTGTCGCTATTTAGATCGGTGTGCGACTTATCGTATACATCAACACGGACCTTCTACGAATGCACCTCGATGCTTTGGTTGCGCCGAGTTTAGCTTCCCCTCTTCTTTTTTTTTTTTTATGTTCGCTTTCACTATTCCTCCGCGGCCACACGTATTATTGTTAGTATTCGATTGCAGATGTGTTCTTGCATAAGTGCATGAACAAGCAGGCGCAAAGTTAGCTTTTCCTGTTGCTGACGCGTACGCCCTGTGTAAAGAATGACACGTTTCCCTATGGTGAGTGTCTGCCGGGATGATCAGGGACGCGCAATTTTACACACACCGCCGATGCGGTGCATCCCCTGGCTGCTTGGTAGCCGTCTAACAATATGAGTGGTACCAATCGACTGCCACACACACACATACGTTTTTTTTTTTTCCGTGTGCTCGCACCAACGCGTGTTATTGGACGGCATGACGATGCATTACACGCACAGCCACACCTTCACCTCCTCTACCTTCCCTTTTATCTCCCGCTGCGGATGCTTGACACCAAACTGTACCCTTCCTCCGTAACTCATCTAGGTATTTTCCACAAACTCAGCCAGCACACACGCCACCGCATTTATTCCCTTTCTCTCTCACTTGATAAACTGCCCCAGCACAACATGTCTTCCATCTACGACTTCAAGGTCAACGGCGGCGACCATCAGCCCTACGACCTCTCCCAGCACAAGGGCCACCCGCTGCTGATCTACAACGTGGCCAGCAAGTGCGGCTACACCAAGGGTGGGTATGAGACCGCGGCGGAGCTGTACAACAAGTACAAGGACCGCGGCTTCACCGTGCTTGGCTTCCCCTGCAACCAGTTCATGGGCCAGGAGCCCGGGACGGAGGCAGAGATCAAGGAGTTTGCATGCTCCCGCTATCAGGCGGACTTCCCGATCATGGAGAAGGTCGACGTGAACGGCGACAAGGCAAGTCCGCTCTACCACTACCTGAAGCACGCGCAGAAGGGCGTTCTCGGCACCACTGCGGTGAAGTGGAACTTCACGGCGTTCCTGGTGGACAAGGACGGCCATGCGGTGCACCGCTTCTCGCCTGGTGCCAAGGCCGCGGAGATCGAGAAGCACCTCCTACCGCTCTTCGATGACGCTGGTGCGGCTCCCGCTAGCACCAACTAGACGCATCAAAAAAAAAAAAAATATATAAGGAAGTTGATGATGCTGCTCGCGTCCTTCCAGGTGTACAATGAATGTGTTGCAGAAAGGCAGGTTGAGCGTAAGCCAAAGTTTGCTCTCTCGACTGCGTTGGTCTACATTTTTGTAAAGGAGAGAGACGGATTGCGGGGGATGTGGAGCCAAGATGATAAACTCAATTGCTTTCTTATGGAATGCAAGCAACAACAGGGCTCTGCTGCGCAGTATGCCAGAGATACCCACACGCATCCACCACCTCTACGCGCCACCCTTTTGCTGTTTACAAGTGAGTTCATACATGACTGTGCGTTTTTTTGTTGTTGTTGTTGTTGTTGTTTGTTTTTTCTCTCTTTCTTGCTTGTGCTTTTTGGCCGCGCTTCTTCCTCCTTCCTGTGTCCTCTCTCCCTCTCTCTATATATCCCGCTCGCGTGTTTGCCTCACGCGGAAGTCGGCCTTCCCACGGAAGGTTTTTGTTTTTTTATGGCTCCTCTTATACACCCTTCATCTCTTCGTATGTTCTATATATATATGTATTTTGTTCTCTTGTTGTGTAATTAGGCACCTTGATTATCTTTGTGCTTGCATCCGTGTTTTTTTTTCTTTTTTTTTCTCAGCTGTTGCTTCCCATTCCTCCACGTCTCACGCGCGTTCCACCATCTGACCCCTCCTCTTTTCACCTATTTGAGATGTCGTTGCTTTTCGTGACCTTCGCACGCACCGACACAACGTTTTCTCAGTTGTCGGCTTCGGAGAGCAAATGGGTACATCTTAAGACCGACAGCCCGCACGTGTACCCACAAAGAGCATCTGCCCATGCACCTCCACGCACATCTCGATTTCTTTTCCTTCCACTTATCTTCTGGGGCGATCGCCTTGCTGTACTTGAGCAATCCACGACTTCTACGAGGATTGTGTGTGTGTTTGCTCACCTCTATTGCATTCTCTCTTTTGGACTCGTACTATTTCTCTTCTTCGGTGTGTTTTTACACGAACGAAGAACAACAACACCACCAACACTAAAAACAAAAGCACGTGCAATCAAGCTGCCACAGTTAATGCCGATCACTCGAAGCTGTTACCAGTGTACTTTCAGCAGTGGACTTCATGCGCGCAACCCGGGATGAGATGCTGGTGAACATGGGTCGCCAAATGGTTTGCTAGAGAGAGAAAGGGAGAACATCAACCAACAGTAGAAACCGGGTTTCGATTCGTGCCACTTCACATTGTTGGTTTTTACTTTTCGTCTCGCATGTATCATTTTTTTCTTTTTCATTGAAAAGCGTTTTCTTTTGGAAAAAAAATTAAAAGGTTTCTAAGGAGGACGCCAACTCAATTTCTTTTTTCTCCCTACTGCGCCTCTTTCCTCACTTGCGTGTTGGAATAGAATTCATATTCATTACTTTGCTTCCTCCTCATCTCTTCTCCTACAACGAAACCTGTACATTTCTTTGTTTGTTTCTCTTTCTTTGGAGGTAGTCGGTTGTACAAGATTCCTTTCATATACCCATCATCAGTATCGCATACTCCTCTTTACATATATATTTTCCATCTGAGCACCACCATTGCCACTGACTCGTGCGCCACTTTACACATGCGTGTCTCATCGCTTTTTCGCAGAGGTGCGGCTGCTGCTGCCGGTGGCACCTCCATCTACGACTTCAAGGTCAACGGCGGCGACCATCAGCCCTACGACCTCTCTCAGCACAAGGGCCACCCGCTGCTGATCTACAACGTGGCCAGTCAGTGCGGCTACACCAAGGGTGGGTATGAGACCGCGGCGGAGCTGTACAACAAGTACAAGGACCGCGGCTTCACCGTGCTTGGCTTCCCCTGCAACCAGTTCATGGGCCAGGAGCCCGGGACGGAGGCGGAGATCAAGGAGATGGCCTGCACGCGCTTCAACGCAACCTTCCCGATCATGGAGAAGGTCGACGTGAACGGCGACAACGAAAGTCCACTCTACCACTACCTGAAGCACGCACAGAAGGGTCTGCTCGGCAGCACTGCGGTGAAGTGGAACTTCACGGCTTTCCTGGTGGACAAGGATGGCCATGC
The DNA here is from genome assembly GCA_030849845.1 of Crithidia brevicula. Lineage (NCBI taxonomy): Eukaryota > Euglenozoa > Kinetoplastea > Trypanosomatida > Trypanosomatidae > Crithidia > Crithidia brevicula. The sequence goes on from JASAOD010002024.1 coordinate 194,577, forward strand.
GGTGCACCGTTTCTCGCCTGGTGCCAAGGCCGCGGAGATCGAGAAGGAGCTTATCCCCCTTCTCAAGGACACTCCTGTCGCGCCAGCCACTGGCTCGAAGCTGTAGAGACTGCCGCTGTCGTCCACGGCCACCTTGGCTGCTCGCTGTTGTGTTGCTGTCAGCTGTCTTCCTATTTTGCAATCCTATTCACTTCTTCATTTTGTTTCTTTCAATTACTGTGTTTCTCAGCAAGCTCCGTCTGGGTTGCCTCAACCCCTTTCTTTTGGATGAGCTGCCTATTTTTATAAACATTATATGTATGGTGAAGTGAGCCCCACTTCATCTTATCTTTGCAGCTTCTCTATACCCTCTGGCTGATACTCTCGTAGCATCTCGCAAACAGATCTATTATTATTATTTTTTTACACACGTACGTTTATATATATGTACTCTTTGCTTCATTATGCAGCTGAACATACACCTGTCATCCATTCTTCTTTCGTACACAACCATCAACCCTTGGGAAGGAGAAACGTTGCTTTCTTGCCGAGACGTGCGTGTCAGCTCGGGCGTCGTTCACCTCCCCTCCTCTTCTTGATGTGTGCCGCACGTGCGATAGGACGCCAATGCGGAATGGAAGTTGTCCCTCCGCTCCTCTCTGCCATGTCGTTGTGTCAGCAAATATGCCGTTGGTTCTCGTGACGTTGTGTGTGTGTGTTTTCGCCAAGATCTCTTGCTCTTTTGGAGCATTTTTGAAGTGAAAAAAAAAATGCGCACGCTTGTGTTCTCTCTCCCTCTCTCGTGTGATGTCGCTTGATGATGTCATCTATATATTCGCTCTTCTCGATGACGGGCCCCTTTCTTTCTCTCGATTTTTTTTGTTTTGCTTTTTTCTAGCTTTTCTTTTATTTCTTTTCTTTACGGTTGCCGCTCTTTGTGCACTTTGCGTGTCTGAGTGTGTTTTCTCTGTGAAACCATTACCCCTTAAGTGCCTCTGTCGTTCCTGGGAAAAACCTCATTCACCTTCCGGCGTTTACCCCTTTCCACACCGTCTGCGTAAGATAGCATTTACACACACACAAACACAGACAGACACACGGCTGATATTCGCGATGGAAACTCGTAGTCGTGCCTCCACAACCGTCTTCGAGAACCCGCCGGCAACGCCGCTCTCCAAGACGCTGCGGCCGTCCTCCGGCGAGGACGGTGGACTGAACAGCTCCTCCTCCAACGTGCCGGCGCGAACGTTGAATGAGACCTTGGCGAGCAACGAGCCCCCGCTGGACCCAACCGACGCGAACGCGAACAAGACGATATACGACTTCCAGGTGCTGAGTTGTTTCCACGAGCTCTACGACCTCGCCCAGCACAAGGGCTCCGTGGTGCTCATCTGCAACGTGGCCAGCAAAGACAAGGAGTACACCGAGGCGGGCTACACAATTCTCACTAAGCTCTATGAGAAGCATCGGCAGGAGAAGTTTGCCGTGCTGGCGTTTCCCTGCAACGAATTCGGCAACGGAGAGCCGGGCAACGAGGATGAGATTGCCGAGAACATCTCCTGTGTCTATCCTCGGATAGGCGAAGTCGACTTCCCTATTATGGCGAAGGTCGACGTCAACGGCGATCACGCATCGCCGCTCTTCACCTTCCTCAAGAGCCGCATCCGGGGCACGCTGGGCCAGTCCTCCGTGAAGTGGAACTTTACCTTCTTTGTGTGTGACCAACACGGCGTGCCGTACGCACGGTTTGCTCCCGGCTCCACGATGGGCGAGATCGAAGCGCGCATCAGCGAACTCCTATACCCGAAGCCGCCGCCGCAGCCACCCGCGCCAGCGGAGCAGCCCGTCGCTGCGTCGGCTGAGAACGCGGAAGAAGCCGCGGAGGAGGGCACGCTGGAGGACACCCCCACGCCGGACGACTTCGCAGGCTATGCGACGCCGCCGCCCTCGGAGGTGGCCCAGCTCAAAGCCGAAGAGGCGCCGGCCTCCTCGCCTACGCCACCGCAGCTGGCGGCAACGATGACGGTGACCGATGTGACCTCGCGTGTCAGTCCACCGATGGACGAGGACGCGGGGCTTGTGCTGGACAATGAGTCGTCCAGTACGCTGCTGGACACGACCACCAACACGATGGAGGGCGTGGACATGTAGGCCGATGTCGGAGGCGAGAGGGACAGAGGCACTGCGAAAAGCAAAGCAGCCGCGCACAATTTTTTTTTTTTCTTTCCCGCCTTTTGAAGGGCGTTGGGCTATTGTGGATGCCGTTGAGCTTCGGCCCCTTAGCTGCTGATCCTACCTCCCTGTTCTCTTGCGTGTGTATTGATCGTCTGGGGTGCCAAGAGTGCGTGCGTTAACTTTATGATTTCTCTCTTACGTGTCGTTGCCGTTGCTTCTTATGGTACACTGGTCATTTCCATTACCTTTCCTCTTAAATTTTATATCATCTTTTTTCTTTTTTTCTCTCTCGTTTCTTTTTGGAGCATCAGCGCATTTGTTTTTTCTTTCTCTTTGTGTCGGTTCGACGATGTCGTTGACTTTCCTGTCTTTTCCATCATCGCCATCCCCCTGTCCTTTGTGTTTCACGCTATTCTTTTCTTTTGTTTTTGTTTTGTTTTGTAATCTGAGAACAACTGTTCCTCTCTCTCTCTCTCTCTCTGTGAGTGTCTCTCCTCTTTTATTTGTTTTATTCTTCTTCTTTCGTTCTTTCCTCTCGATTCTATCGCCTTCTGTATCGCCCTCGTCCATTGTTCTTACCGTTCTAAAGGTAGTTTTTCTTTTGTTTTTTGTTTTTGTTTTTAAGACAAGCCTTTCGTCAAATCTGAAACGGCACACGCACACCGCTTACGATTATTTTTGGGTTTTTTCTTAGAAAGACAAAAAGGACTAAAGCGTGGGCAGGCTCTCTCTGTGACTGCGCCGGCGCACCACATTTTTTTTTTTTTTTAGTTTTCTCCGTGTTTAGTGGAATGCCTTGCCTGTTGTCAATGTTGATCGTCTTTCGAAGCGGTTGGTGTGTAGTTGTTGTTCTTTCGGTGTGCCCCCAGCTCGAGTGCATTTCTGCATTCTAGTGAGAGCACACCGTGCAATGACAACATCGCGCATACACCTAAAAAGGGGGGAAAAAAAACATAAGCAAAGAGAAGAGAAGACGAGGAGAGAAGCGCCCATAGCAGCACCAGTTGATGTCCCTTGGAGTATGTACAAATGCTGGCTTCCCAGTTGGCGAGCTCAGAGCCGCACGATGTGTTTGTTGGTGTCTTTCGTTTGTACAGGACGCCATCTTCTTCTTTGCAGGTAAGAGGGAAATCACTGCTTGCCTGAGAAAATAAATCACTGTCATCGAACTCCCTGCTGCTTCTGTTGCCGCGCAAAAAAAAAAAAAAAAAAACGGGTCGATGCTGACGAAGGAGAAGCTGCGTAAGGAAACTTCTCTTTTTTACGGGCAGCAGCAGCAGCAGCAAGAAAAAGAAAATCAAAACCGCTCGTTCTTTTCCCTCTCCGTCTACTCTTCTTTTGTATTTGGTACCGAAACGTGTACGTCCTCTCATGTTACCACTATTGGAGATGCTGAGCTGACTACAGACGGCCTTTCTATATTGTTTTTCTTTTTTGCACAGCGTTTTCCTTTTTTTTTTTAACGAACAAGAGAGTACGAGTGCGTCAGTCATGTTGCGACGCAGTGGCCACGCAGCCTCGACATCGGTGCTGCTGGCTCCGGTGTTCTGCCGCATTGTGGACACGATGCGCAAGAATGATCCCTACGCCCGCGCAGGCATCCTCTACCCCATCCGCGTGGAGCTAGGCAACGGCGTTGAGCAGTGTACGCCGGCCGAACTGCAGGAGAAGATCGACGCGATGCTCTCGCGCTCGCAGCGTTTCGCCACAGTGAAGTCGGGCCAGGTCTTCGCCCGCAACAACGCCGTGGCAACAGAGGTACGCGCGTACGGGCAGTACGTGGTGACAGGGAACATGCGCGGCGGGTACGTGAAGGGCGACCACCGCTACGGACCACGGCTGACGGGGTACGGCGGTGCCACGACGAAGCCAGGCCTGCGGTGGAACGGCGAGGAGCTGTAAGAAGTGAACCCGGTACAACGGCGAATGTTTGTTTGTTTTTATTTTGTTTGTTTTCTCTGCTTTTTCTCGTTGTTGTTGTTGTTGTTGTTGTTGTAGCTGCACGTCTCTTTTGGTGTTGCCTTCCCTCTTTCTTTTTTTTGGTCTTGCTCTCTATCTCTACTCAGTTTTCCACAGGTGCTGCGCCTGTTCGGCAACTCTTGTCCACTTTTCATTCTCACGTCTCGCCTTCTGGCTGCACGCGCGTTTACCCTTCTTCACGCAAACACACACAACATCCTCACCTCCACAGTGAACCGCCAATCTTAAGAACCGTGATTGCAGCTTCTCGCAAGCATTCGCGTCGCCCTTCAGGCGGCATTCAGGCAATGTCCAAGTCTTTTTGTTTTGTTCTGTTTCTTATGCTATGGGCAACAAAGAAAAACAGCAAGTTTCAATATATATTTTTCAAGAAAACTAAACAAAAAAGAAAAGCGAGATGCCCAGCTTATCTCCTCTCATACTTGATGACAGCGCTTCCACTTTCCCCTTCCCTCTTGACTTGTTTTATTTACGTTTTTCTTTTCCAGGTTTCTCTCTCTCTCTCTTTCTCTTAGGCTTTCTCACACACCCATACGACATATAAAAAAGAAATACATAGCAAAAAGATGGAGACCGCGTCGGCGCCTAGCACCGGCCTGCAGCAGCTGCGCCGTGTCCGTCGCGCTCGCACGCAGTATGAGCGTCTCCAGCGACCGGACGACATCCAGCCCGGCTACCCGATTCCCAGCATCGAAGGGTGGGTGCTGCTCTTCTCCAACCTGCCCGAGACCACCACCCAGCAGGACATCGTGAACTTCCTCGTCTCCTTCAAGGAGGACGACGCCGACTACTTCAGCACCGTGACCGATGTGAAGATCCCGCTGAACGCCGATTGCTTCTGCGCGGGGTACGCGCTGGTGGAGGTGCGTGAACGTGTCGGCTTCGAGCGTGCGCTGGCGGAGCTGAATGGGGCTGTGTTTCCCTCTAGTGACCGGCCCCTGGTGGTTACTCCTACCTTTCTTGGCGAGGAGGAGGAGCCAGAGCCGCAGGAGGAGGCCGCTGCCCCGGGCGAGAAGCGCACGCGTGATTAGGCGCACACGCAAACACACAAAGTGAAAAAACAAAGGAGAGCAAGAACGCTTCTTATGTGTGTGTGATTGGCGGTGCGTGTCTGAAGGCATGAGGAGGAGGAGCGGGAAGCATCAACTACACAGGGAGGATACGCAGCGTAGTGAACGTGCACGTGCCATCCGCCTCTCTTGCTTCCCTGTGAACTTTGAATTTGTTCTTTTCTTTTCTTTTTATATATCATGTAGTGCGTGTTGTTGGTGGAAGCGCATGTGCGATTTCCTTCGCTATGTCTGGTTTGCTTGTTCATTTGACCCACGGCCTTGCGTGCGTTGCGCACGGTTTTAAAACGTAAGAAAACAAAACAACAACGCATCAAATAACGAAAAAATACTTTAACGATTCTTGGCTTTCCCTGTCTCCTTTTGACTCTCATGGCGATGTACACAAAGACAACAGGCCGCATCCGAGAAAAGAGGCCATACGCTATATAAACAAAACAAACCTCCTCTTGATTTGGGATGAAAAAATCAAAGGTCTGGCATGTCGGACAGACAACTCTTCGCATTCGCTACTTACCCCTCATTTTTCCATTTTCCAATGCCTTCCCTTCTGTTTTTTTTTGTTGTTGTTGTTTGCATTTTGCCCCTCAGCTCGGCTTCATCTTTCCTTCTCCCTCTCTTTCTTTAGCTAAGAACGAAAACAGTGAGAAGCACGCAAAGGGCACAATTCTGTTGAAATCGAAGCTGTCGAAAGAAAAAAAAGAAGGCGGAAAAATTGCCCTTTTTTGAACTATTCTTTTTGTTGTTGTGGTTGCGTTGTTTGTTGTGTCTCAACAGCGCGCTCCCCAAAATACGTTCGCGCACGACCAGTAAAGGTCCGTGCGGGGTGGTGGTGTACTTCCTCCTACCATCTTGTTTTTTTTTCCCCCATTTGTGGTTATTTGCTGTGTTTCCAACGCCTTGCATTGCCATTTGTGTAGGCTGTCTGACGCACCTTTCCTTCTCGCGTCTTGCGTGGTTGTTGTTGTTGTTTCGTTCTTCAGCCAAAAAAGAATGCACGATCCCGAGGGCGAGGCGCGCGAGCCTCACTCCTTCCCTCCACTGTGGAAGGAGGTCGCGAGTGTGTGCAACATTGCCTTTCAGAAAGTCAAAAAGCGTCCATCCCACGACCTCGGGAAGGACTACAACGAGCTGCTCTCCCAGATCTGCGACGCCTACGGTCTTGTGTACGACCTGACCGCGTACGAGTGCACCAACTACCCTGCCCTGGTACGCGGCAGCAACTCGACGCCTGTGGTGGGGCAAACCGTGGAAAGCACACAGGTGTTGGTGGTGTACTACCTCCTGCGCGAGCTTCTGAAGCGGCAGATCAACAACGTCAAGACGACCATCCACAAGGACTCCATCAACTCCTATTTGGACGCCTTTGAGAAGTACACGGCCGGCGCCAACCTTGTGAAGCCGATCTTCACCTACTTGCACTGGACGTGGCAGAAGCGTGGCCTGCCACCGGAGCACGTCATCCAGCCCACCGAGATCGTCGTGGGCCACCTCTGGCTGGACGTCATCCTCTCACCGGAGTTGAAGGAATCGTACAAGGCGAAGGTAAACGAGGTGGTCTGTCGCGTGCGCTCTGGCGGCGCGACCAGTGTTGGGGAGATGGAGAGCGTCAAGCGCTTTTCTCTCAACCTCGGCTGTGCCACGGACGTCCGCCTCATTCTCTACTCCTCGGTGGTGGAGGAAACGTACCTGCGCAGCCTCCGCGCCTTCTACGTTGACAAGAAGCAGAGTTACAAGAAGCTCGGTGTGGTCGACTATATCCGGCAGTGCGTGAAGGTGGTGAAGAAGGAGGACGTGCTGGCGCGCTGCTTCCTCATCCGGTCCTCGTACGAGCAGGTCAGCGAGGAGGTGCTGAAGTTGCTCCTGCACGACGAGAAGGACTACCTGCAGCCCTACTGTAAACGCTACCTCGACCTCGCCCAAGACGAGGACCCGACGATGCACCGAGAGTTTCTCGTGGCCCTCTACGCGCTGCTCGGCGGCGGCGAGGCCAAGTCTTGGATGGAGGACTTGTTAAAAAGCACCGTCTCGCAGTACACAGCGAAGAAGGTGCGCGCGACTGCCGGTGCAAACGACCCGTCGGTCGTCCTCGGCGTCCTGCGTGACGCCCTGCACGCATACGAGGTGATGGTCGACAGCGTCTTTCACGGCTCGAAGCGCCTCCGCGCTGCGATTTACGACGGCATCGCGCAGAACATCATCGAGTTCGAGAAGGGTGAGGAGGGCGTCGGCGGCAGCGGTGGCGGCGACAACGCGGCCAAGTTTGCCAAGCACCTCGCGCGCAACGCAGCAGAGGAGGTGCAGACGGCGCCGCTGGGCGAGCTGGCCAATCCGGATAACTGGATCGCCGCCATGTACCGCCTGTGCTCGAAGCAGGACGAGTTCCACCGGGCCTACATGCGGCTCCTGCAAGAGCGCATTGTGGCCAACATGGGCCTCTCTCAGATTAGCGCGGACTTCGCGGCGCGGGAGGAGAGCCTGTTGTCGGCTCTGCTGATCAGGGACTCGAACTTCGGCTTCGTGTTTGACTGCATGCGCATGGTGAGCGACGCCAGTCGCAGCGACCACAGAGCGCCGATCCAAGTGAACCAGCAGTCTATCAAGCCGTACGTGTTTGGCTCCTACGCGTGGGGCGAATCGCGACGGCCGAGAGAGTTCAATGCGAAGCTGATTCCTGCGGCGTTGCAAGGTATAGTAGAGGATCGCATTCAAGCGTACGAGGCGGAGAAGCATGGACGAAAGCTGCTCTTCTCCGCCGAGCACTCCGGCTGTCGAGTGCGGATGTGCGTACCGGGCTGCAAGGCGCCGGTAACGCTGGTTGTGTCGCTGGTGCAAACGCGCCTTCTGCTCGCGATGAACACGATGCACGAGTGGACGCTGGAACGACTCTGTGGGAGCACCGCGATGACACATGCGGAGTGCCGTCGCGCCATCAAGCCATTTCTACTAGCGTCCCTGCTAGAGGAAAAGTCGCCCAACGTGTTTGTCGCCAGCGTGAGCTCCGACGCTGCCATGGGCAACGCACAGGCGAGCTACGATCTCCGCTCCGTCGATTTCAACTCCCACCAGAGCCACGCCGGGAAATACAGCCCCTCCGCACGTGCTGATGAAACCCACTCGTTCGCCATTCAAGGCGCCATAGTGCGACTCCTCAAGGAAAAAGGACCTTTGACATTAGAGTCGCTCCTGGCACACGTCAGCACCACGCTGAAAAACCTGACCACCTTGAAGAGGGACATCAAGAAGGTGCTGGAGAAGCTGATCGAGCGCGAAGTGGTGAAGCGCGACGACAACATATTTTCTTTCATTCCATAACTCCATCTTTTTTTTTCTCTCTTTGCATCCGTACTCAAACCGCTTTCTTTTGTGCGTGTCTATTTTCACCTGTTTGTTTGTGTTTGTTAGTGTGTGCGTGTGTATGTGTTTCATTAGTTGCTTCAGGTCGCCCATTGCCTTTTCAGCACACGCTGCTGACACGACCGCATTTCGTTTGTTGTGTTCCTTCATCGCTGTATATACATATACATCTCTCAACTTCCACCGACGCAAAGAAAAACTAAAAGAGCTGGGAGACTGAGGCAGGTTCAAAAATACCAGAATCTACTGAACTGTAACGACTTTCCTAAAACAGGAGCCTTTATAGGTCGTGAAGGTTTTTTATTTTTCGTGAATTTGACGCAACGCCCTGCCAGACCAAGCCAGCCAGCGCGCATCTTTGCCCGACTGGAGATTGAACCAACGTAAATGAAGCACCCCACCTCAAAGCATCACCCGTCTCCTCCGCACCTCTTGTCTTTTGTTTTTTATTTTGGTCCGGTGGTGACCCCTTGCTGCTGCTTCGCCTAGGAGGCCCTCTCCCTCACACCCCGCTTAGGTGTGCGGTCCTTCTCGTCGCAGTGCTCTCCCATCTCCTCGACTGGGTATGTGCGGTTTCTCCCCTCCCTGACAGGTGAGGGCTGTTGGGCCATCCAGGCCAGCCCAGGCACCCCCACACCCCAACCCCCCCCCACCACAGAAACACCAGAAACGCCAGCCTTCCTGCTGAGCGCACCGCAAAAGAGAAAGCTAAGGAAAGCCCCCCCCCCCCCCAGGCAAGCCTTCCTAAAAAGCAAACCCACAACACCAGCGCACAAGCAAAAATGCGAGAACCATTGCCATGCACTAGGCGGCGCTGCACGTAAACGAAGCAAATGAAAGAGAATATAATTAGTGAAGTTTAACTTGAAGGCTGACCAAAACTCTTTAATCTTTGATAGCGCCGCGGAGGCGCAACACTGATATATCTGACTCAGCCTGGTGCTTTGAGTCCACTGAAAAAAAAAAAAAAAACTAATGAGTCCTGCACTAGCTACCCCTCTTTCTACTTTTTCACCGCTCTTCTCCCATCTCGATTGTGCGCAATTGCAGCAGCCGCATTAGCAGTAACCCCTTTTCAATGCAAAACCTTCAGTGTCCCAATGGCGCTGACTCATCAGAGAGCAGTACGCCATTTATTGTCTTCGAGCTATTTTGCGCATTCGCCTTGGTTCTGAGCAGCGTCTTTGTGTATCGCTATCGAAGGCAAGCTGAGACTCGTGCGCAGCAGCGCTACGATCGACTTAGTCGCTTTGAGTTAGGCACCGGAGTGTACAGTGCTTCGTAAAACTCGTCTATCGGTCTGTTAATCTAATTTTAAGCTGTCATATTTGACTTCTCAATTAGAAATAGCGCACTTGCAGGTACGCTGAATGTATGTTTGGCTGATTTTCAGCAGCGAAATCAAGAATGAAGTGGCGCATTAATAGTTTAACGTGTTTAGACGCAGAGGTTTTTTTGTTTGTTTTTTACGCCATCTAAAACTGCTTTACTGTACCTAAATGTACTGGGCTCCGACATCAAATTCCATACAAAGTATACATGTTTGTATTATTATTGATGATATAAAACACGATGAAGTGCATATGTGGAGATGTAAGTGAAGATATACTCCGTTGCTTTATGTCTCTAGTGGTGTTGCTGCTCAATAATAATAATAATAATAATAAGAATAATAATAATATTAATGAGCGCCATTTATCTCCTCTCGGCAGTTCTTCTTCCGCGGAAGCTCCGAAGGCTAAAATCAGGAGACTGCACACAAGAGAATAAATTACGTTCCTCTATTCAGAGTTGACTGCATCTATCATGGTGCGCATTTGGCGTTACATTGGATATGAAAAAAAAAAATTGCAGTACTAAAAATGAGCTTCTATCCTAATGCCTTTTCAAAACACACTTTTTTTCTTTTCGCGATAATGGCGAATGCTATCTAAAACGCAAAGAAAAACTGTACCCTTTCTCGGTAATACGGGAAACGTACAATACCCGGGCCACTTCCACTTTACATTTCCAATTATATACAGTTCTAATCATTATTATGGATTGTTGTGTAGTTGTATTCCGTCTATCGCAAGCAGCACAAATTTATTTATTTACGCAACTTGTGACAGTTTAAAGAAAAATAAAACCCGAGAAAATTGGTCATCAAAGCCGCTACGGTATAGAATCATGGACAACCAACGCTCCTCCCGTGTGACATACGACATGCCACAGGAGCAGCTGAGCTACTTTGACACGCGTGCAAAATCGTCGCAAAGCACTCATCCCTCCACGACCTCACGTACGCTAAGCGAGAAGAAAGAGCTGGCAAACTCGCGCGAGCTCTTCCAGCGGACAGAGCAGCAGGCTCCACAGCTTTACCAAGAAAAAGCGGGCGATGAACTGAAGCTGTCCGTCCAAAAGGGCACACTTTCCGACCATTATCGACACTTTTTTGCCGGCACCCCGCGCGATGCCAGTGCGCCGCATCCCAGCAACCCAGAAAGTGCTGCAGCAAGTACTCGCTCACAAAACCTTGTCTCACGTGAACAGCCTGCAAAAGCAAATTACGCCGTGCAAAAACCGGTCGTTTTGCAAGTCAGAAAGGATGCCACCCCACTGAACGTTTGGTTGTCTTCTCAAGTTGAGAGCGAAAGACCGGCGCACCAAGGCCCTGCAAGCCGGCAACGCAACGTCGACAACAGCACAGAGAGTAAGTCGCAAAACGAAGCTCAAGCTGATGGCGTTTATTGGAGCCATAACGCACCGTCGGTGGCGTCCCAGCGCTCCGTCACAAACGAACCACGCGAGCCGACACTTCCGTCGAGCAGCGCAACTCATGAAAACAGGCGCCGCGGTGTTCCTGAAGAGCACCTGCCACCCACACCGCAAAATGACTATGCCCAACCGCGCGGTGACCGTCAGGCTCCAGTGCGCAAGTCCTCCATTTCGCGCGGCACACCAATGTCTCATGAATCGCGCTCATACAGGAGTGAGAGTGCTGCTTCAATCGATGGAAGCGAGCCACCGCAGCGAGTGCAGCGCGCCTATATCCCCCGTCAAGCCGAGGCGATTCCTCCGGTACGACAGTCTGCTGTTCATCAGCCCCAAAAAAATCAGGTGTCCGAGCAACCTCAGCAAAAAGCGCAGCCGCGTGAAACGCATTCACAAAGGTCGATTCCCGAGGAGAAAGACGAGGTCGCAGGCCAGATTTGGGATGAAGAGAAAAACTGCACCTTTCAGCCGCAAGTTAACTCCATGTCTCAGGGCCGCAACAACAATTTTCGTGATTCCCCTATCCGCAGTAGTGAGGGAACCAATGCACCGCGAGACAGCCGTGGCGACTACGACCAGGCGCCTTTTGATAAATTGCATGGTGATGCTGAAACTGCTCGGCGAGCGCACGACAGGCGCCGCATGCAGAGAAAAGCTGAGGAGGCGGAACTGGAAATTAACGAGAAATACGGCCCGCGCGCGACGGCTGTCAATCCTCGTCGCTCAGCAATGGAGCGGGACCCCAAACAGGAGGAGGTTTTTTCTCGGCTGTACGCCGACGCGCAGCGCTACAACCGCGAAAAGACAGAGCAAGAGCGTTTTCTCGAGCAAAAACGGCAGGAAGAGCGCGGCGAAGCCCCGTTCGACTGGAATAAGGGCAAAGACCAAAAGGCCGGCGCAACGGAAGACGCTCTAATGAGCGGAGACGAAAAGTCTGGGCCCCAACGGCGCCGCTCGGTGTCACAGCAAAAACCTCCGAAAAATATGGAGGTTTTCGTGCGTCTAGCACGCCCCAATAGTGTGACGCTTTCTTTCCAGAAGCAAAAGGAGCTTCAAGAAAAGGAGAGGCAGGAAAAGGAACAACGGGAGCTAGAGCAGAAAACAACAGAGATGGAAAAAACTGCGGGCTACAACTGGGGAATTCCTGCCAAAAGCTATACGTTTGCGGATCTCGAGTCTCAAAATGCCATGTATGTTTCCTAAATATATATATATATATATTCAAGAGGAAGTGGCGTTTCGGATTTGTTTTTTCTTTTATGTTGCTCGCAACACACCTTTTCTGATTTTTAGAAACGTGTGCTTTTCTCGTTACTTCTTTTGCGCTCGAATGTACTAGAGGTCCCATTGTTTTATCCATTGTGTTGTTTCAAGGATCTTACAGTATTATACATCGCTTGTTTCTTTTCCTTCGAATATCTTTGCCGAGTTTTTTTTTTTTTCATTGTAGAGTTTGTTTTTTATGGAAGAGATGCATCTTTTTATATTGTGCGTGTGCAGCTTGTACTTTTCCTGGAAAAAAATTCTTCATGGGCACAACTGTGCCGCACTTTTTTTTTTCTTTTGCGGTAAATGATGCTGCTTTTGTTTTGCTTTATTTTTGCCAATTCATTGATGATTCAATTTTTTTTTTTCTTATATACTCCACCAAAACAAATAAAATTGAAAAGATAAACAGACTTGCAGGCACATCTGACTGCGCAACATGTTGCACCCTCCTGCGACGCGGAAAAAATAATAATAATAATGCCAGCGGCAACTTTTCGCGTGAGCAGATGTGAAGAATGGTCTAGGCGTGCGTTAATTTAATACGCAGTCTCCGCTCTCGTTGTCCTTTGATGTGCAGATTTGCGAAAGCTAATGTAACAGACCGCGAAGATAGTCCGTTTCTGCGCCGCTGAAAGTGCCGCACATTGACAAATACTACTACTATTCTTATTTTTATCATCTCCGCTTATGCGCGCTTCAATCATCTTCTTCGGGCGATGGCACTTTCCGCTAACATTAATATATATATTCAATAGGGCTTTTTTTCCCTCCTTGTTATTGAAAATGAAAAAGTTTCGCAGCGGGAATTCTGGGCCGTACACGGCGGATTATCACGCCCTACTCGGATCTACACCATGGATTATGGTGCGACGCCTCTTGAGTCACGCACAATTTGGAGCTTCCGAGGACGACAGCACGCCGCAACTGTCCGAGGGTGACGTAGCAACAGTATTTTCGCAGTTCGGCGAGGTCACTGACGTCCGTTTTGTACGGCATCACAAGACGGGTCGTTTTCTTGGGACCGCCTTTGTCAAATTCAGCGATTTTCGAAGCGGCATCCTAGCAGCCGATGAGCTCAATAGTAATTTTGAAAAAGGCGAAATGTTTTTTCTTTCTGCGTCACAGGAATCTACACCGTCAGGAACAGATCAGAGGGGAATTACGGTGGAGCGGTGCGAAGAGGCTGTGATACCTGCGTTGTCCAACTCTGAAGCAGAGACGTATCCACAGTGGTTGGCTCGTCACCACGTTCCATTATTGTAAGCCGCTAAAGCTGAGCCATGTCAGTGACAAAAAAGACCTGTTTGCTGATAGGAGGGTGTACACGAGTTGAGAAAAATGAAGCTTTGATTCGAAACACTCGTATGGGTCGCTCTGCGCGCCACAAACGAGTGTGAGGCATTGCGCTATGTGGAGCCGCGTGTTTTGCAGCAGCTTTGACTGTTTCTGCGACATATGAGAGAAAAAAGCTGTTTTTTCTCGATGCGGCCAGTTGCAACCGTTTAGATTTTTTTTCCTGCTGCTTTTTGAATAGAGATAAATGTGTTTCTTTTTTCTTTTCTCTCGCCGTGTTGGATTGCACACGCTCACTGAAGAAAAAAATAAATAAACAAAAGTACATCGACAACTCACAACTATTGGGAAGGGGTAGTGATGTTGCGTCGCGTGTGTTGAAAGCCGACTTACTGTTTTGAGCTTTCATGTTATTTGCAGCCCATTTTTGGCCTTTTGTCGAGTCGACCTTCTTCGCTGCTCTTAGTTTTTTCCACTGGCACTCCCGCCATACCAGCACATTAGAATTTGCGTGTTTTCCGCGCGTCGTAGGGAAGAACTTTAGTTTTTTTTTTCTGATGAAAAACTCTCTTTTTTTTTGCTTGCCGTTTCTTTGCCTCTTAATGTCTCTCAGCGTGGTCTTGTTTTATGCGCCCGTCTGCTCAATTATTCTTTAACAATCTGTAGCACCAACTTTTTTTTTTTTCGTCGAATACACCGCAGCCGGTGCAAACTCATTCTGCTTCACTTCTTTGTCGAGTTGTGAACGCTGCAGGCTTGGCTGGTCTGCAATTGAAGGCACCTTCTCATCGTTGGTTTTCTTTTCGCTCTTTGACCAAGGAGGCCGGAAATGGAAGCAGCGTGCCAGCGCTTTTGCGAAGGCGATACTTCGAGCCTTGTTGACATCGTCAACTGTATTGATGCCAGGAAGTCGCACGAGACTCATAGATTAGGCTCCAGGACACTGACGATGATTATTAATGTCCTAATCCAAGAGGGAGTGGAGCTGCGCCGCGCAAGGGAGAAGGAAAGCACAGTCCCCAGCTCAACGGCATTTTTTGCGATGCGTGCGGTGGCGCAGCTGGGGATGCGCCAGTCCGAGGACGGCTTGGAGGTGCAGCGAACTCTTATGGTCCTGGGCCTGCACCGTTGTCGCGACCTGTGCCTGGACGCATACTTTTTGCTAGGACGTTCGCACCGCTACTATGTGATTATATTCGTGAAACTACTTATGATACTTTACGGGTGCTCACCCTACGACCTGCTGCGCAACGAGACGTCTGTGAACATGCTGACGGGATCATTGGAGGCAGGACAAGCGTCACCGGCTCCTATCGAGGCGTTAAGCACGGCCGAAGTCACTACCCATGCATCGTCGCGAGGAGCCCACTCTCGATCCGCAACGCGCTCCGCGGTGACAACGCCGCCGCCTCCGCCGCCTCGAGATGGTACCCCGGCCTCTTCACGTCCAGCAAACATTCAAAATCGGAGCGCTATGCTGGTGTCGATTCCTGGTGCTTCGTTTGATATGCCTTTGCGTGCAACACGACGCTATCGAGACCTCCCGAGGAAGGCGATCAACGCACCTTTCGCGGTGAATCCTCTCTATGAGGATCCTTCTGCGCCTGCTGCCGGCAGAGAAGACCTTGCCGGCGCCAGCAGACCCGATACCCCAATCCCTCTCAGTCCTGAGCCGGCGCCATTGGCGCGCTCGGCAGTGCCCGAGACGACAATTCCCGCGCAGTTTCCCACCCCTGTTGTACTTTTCTCATCCTACTATGGGCTTGGCTGTGTACCTCAGCTACCGACGGCGGATGACCTGGCTCGCCTTGATGCGTGGCGTCAGGAAAAACAACAGCAGCCCACACCACCACGCGATGTGCAGAAGTCGATCATTAAAACGGCCAGGGGGACCGCGGATGGGGGCGACGCCGGAAGGGAGTTCGGCAAAATGCGTCTTCTAGCGCTCCGCGCGAGCTTCTCTAGCCCCACCCCTGAGACGGGGCCGCAGACTTTCCAGGTGCGCAACGAACACACCTTTACTTCCACCAATGCAGAAACTGCTTCATACCATCAACAGTGCCTGCAAAGCCTTCTGCTGCAACAGTATGTGGATCATGGCAAGCTGCTGAGCTGGGGCTCAGCGGCTAAAGGTGCTCTCGGGCCGCTGCGGCAGCGACGAGCACAAGATGTTTCCGGCAGCTCTCGGCACACAGCCGCAAATGCGGCGTCGCCGTTGCTGTCGGCCGAGGTTGCGCTTCCGCGTGGCGGCCCCGCCCCGTCCTCTCAGAAGTCTACCTCCAGCAGGGCCAAAGGCGTCTTCCACGCTATCTCTGGCAAAGCCGGCACCACCAGTGACCCTCACAGTGCGTCAGCGAGAACAGGGAAGGCCGGTACTGTCCTATCCAGCGGCGTGAGGGTGGCCACGCCGCTGACAAGCACGCTCACGGCTACGCCCATCCCCCAAGGCGACTCCAGCGCCGCAGGATCGGCGATGAATTTTGTCCGAGGCAGCTCCCACGGTGCATCGCCGGATCAGCAAAGCAGCGCCGAGTACGTCTACCTCCCTACACCCGTGTACACAACAGCACGTGCGGCGAACATTGCCTGCGGCCTTTCCGTGACGTACGTGGTGACCACCGACGGCCTTCTCTTCAGCTGTGGCCGTGGTGAGAATGGGCAGCTGGGTATTGGCGAGCGTAGTCTCCGCTACGCGGAGTCGGGGACAAGTCGACTGCAGCGCGTGCTTTTGAAGGAAGGAGAGACCATCACGCGTGTTGCAGCTGGCACCGCGTGTGCTGTCGCGCTTGCCGCCAACCGCGCTCTCTACTGCTGGGGCCACAACGTGTATGGACAGTGCCTGAAGCTGCCCGACCTGAGTCGCGTGCTGACACCGGTGTGGCTCAAGACTGTAAAGTACACAGTTCTCGACATCTGCTTTGGCCAGTTTTTTGGTGTACTACTTTTTAACGACGGCACGATGGGGACGTGGGGAATCGCCTCAATGCTGGGCTGCACCGTCGGGGCAAAGGACTTGGAGGAGAGTCTGGCACCGGATCAGTGCAAGTGCGCGCGACAGGTGGTGCACTTGAAGCTGGGGTCCGAGTGCACGATAGCAGCGGTGCGTGCCGGTCCATGGCACGCGCTGGCGATCTCTAAGCAAGGAGAGGTGTACACGTGGGGCGTGGGCCGTGACGGACGCCTCGGGCACGGCTCCGATGCCGCCGAGGTTACGCCGCGGATCGTTGAGGGACTTCGCTCCTGCTTCGTCGTTGACGCGAGCTGCGCCGCCGCGCATAGCGCGGTGCTGACGAGCACGGGCAGCGTGTACGTTTTTGGCGAAAACGCAGAGGGGCAGCTGGGACTGCGAGGGCGATCACCGCGGCGCCTCCCGGTGATAATGCCGCTGCCCGGCAAAGCGGTCGCCATCGCTTGTGCGCGGGAGCACACCTGCGTGCTTTTGGACGACGGCGATGTTGTCGCCTGCGGGTCCCACCGGAGCTGCGGTGTCGGCTTGGGGTACGGCACCCGTCTCTGCGCTCCAGCACGCATTCTCACCAACTACATCAGCTTGACGCTGCAGTGCGGACACTTTCACAGCCTTGCCGGCGCTCTTCACCGCCGCACCGCCCTATTGATGGTCGGCCAGTCTAGCATCGAGGAAGTATCGCGCATCTCCAGCTTGGTGGTGCGCAGTGGTGTCTGCTGCGCCGGCTCTGGCGTTGGCTTTCTCGTTGTCATGTCGGAAAATCACTCCGTCGTTTCCATCGGCCGTGGTGAGCGCGGTCAGCTCGGGATTGGCGACTGCATGAAGCCGGCCAGCCCGCATGACGTGACGATGACGCCACAGTTCACGCCTGTGCATCTTCCGAAAGGTCTCGTCGTCCATCACCTCCGCTGCGGGCCCGACTACGTCCTCGCGATTGACCAGGACGGCGCGGTGTATGGCTGGGGCAGCAACGAGCACCAGAAGCTTAGTCAGCCAGCCCACGTGTCCTGCGTGTACTCGCCGGTGCGGCTCAGCGGTTATGGGAAGGCGCGCGTTGTCCAGGTGGCGTGTGGGGGAAGCTTCGTCGTTGCGCTAACCGCCGACGGCGAAGTTCTGGCGCATGGCGAAGCGACCTACTGCGGGCTGGGCAGCGCGTCGCAGCCGCGCGAAATGGGCGGTGTCAGCCGTGTGAGCACGCCGACCCGAATCCCCTCGCTGCGTGACATTGTGGCTATCGCAGCAGGACGCCGGCACGCCATTGCCATGACGAGCTCGTGCAACATTTTCGCGTGGGGCGTCGGCGTGCTGGGCCGCGGGGCTTCGTCGACGCCGGCGGTGATGTCCACCACCCCGGTGCGTGTGGCGCTGTCCCAGAACATTCGCGCCATCGGCTGTGGTGCGCAGAATTCCTTTGCCATCACCGAGGAGGGGGAGCTGTGGGTGTGGGGGTTGAACTGCTACGGTGAGTGTGGCGTACCGCCTCAGCGAGAGGCCGGTGTCCGCGCGAGTGGATCATCAGCGTCGCCGATGAACGGCGCCTC
The DNA here is from genome assembly GCA_030849845.1 of Crithidia brevicula. Taxonomy (NCBI): domain Eukaryota; phylum Euglenozoa; class Kinetoplastea; order Trypanosomatida; family Trypanosomatidae; genus Crithidia; species Crithidia brevicula. The sequence goes on from JASAOD010002024.1 coordinate 212,963, forward strand.
TCCGGATGGCATTCGTGCCTCTTCTGCCCCTGCAGTGATCCAGACCCCGGTTTCGGTTGCCCGGCAGGTGCGCGACGCCGCTTTTACCAGTCAGTTCGGTCTCGTGATATTCGAGGATGGACAGGTGCGCGTGTCAGGACGTGTCCGGCACGGCGGCCGCAAGTATCTCATCTCAAGCTTCCACAGCAACCCGCAGCCGGCCTTCTCTATCGACGTGAACGAGCCAGTGAGTCGACGCTGGCAGGGCGGCGACCTATCCCTGTCGTCTGGACTGACACGAACCGATGTGACTTCGGCGAGCATGGCAGCGGCAGCCGCACAGAGCCCTGACCACAAAATTTGCAATGAAGCGGTGGTGCACATCGGAGACGATGACGATGACGAGGACGAGGACGAGGACGAAGACGAGGAGGGCAGCGACGACGAGAGTTCTACCCACTCCTCTGCCGCATCAGTTCCGTTGTCTCATTCTCTCCCCTTGCCGGATATTGAAAGTTTGCCATCGCCTCCGCTGGAGATGGCTTCGGCACTGCAGGCGAAGCGGGCGGCGTCTGCCACTACGGCGGAGTCGCGGCGCTTGCAGCTGAGGCAGCAGCCGCTGCCGCCGCCGCAGCCGCAACATCAGCGCGTGTCTTTTGAACCTCCTCACCGCCTCTCCGCTGGAGAAGCCCGCGTGAGCGATTTTCCAACCACGAGCAATGCCACGGCTTCAGACCCCTTAGCACCTACAACCTCGAGTGCACACCTGCCCCCGGTGCGTTCGACATCCAGTCAGCTTCGCAGCGGTGGCACGCGGGAGGCTGCTGGTGGGGGCCCGAGGCCGACGTCACCGTCGCGTGCACGCCCACCAGCAACAGGGAGAGTGGGGGAGGCCGTGGTACGCCGCCCCTCGCCTAAATCGGCGACGCCACTCATGCCCACCACAACCTACGACGCCCTCGACTCAGCGGAGGAGATGCGGGCAGGCAGCTCCGTCTCGGAACTGAGTGGCGGCGCAGGCGATTCTGACCACGACGCACTTCGCTCGCTCGATGTCTCGATCAACCGTGACCGCAACTTCCCCGAGACGGACGACGGAAGTCCGCTGCAGCCCTCTTTAGAGCCGCAGCAGCAGCCGCAGGTGGACAAGGCGAAGGCGAGCGAGGGTGCCGCTTCAGCCGTGTTGAGCCCTTGCCCTTCGCTGCATTCGATGCCTCGACCACCGTTGAGTACGCCACCACTGCCCAGTGCCTCTCGGCCTGCCCACAACACCGCCACAGCCGCCGTCACAGCCGCGGCGACAGCGCAGAACGCGAAAGACGGCGATGCATACGCCACTGCCCCCACTACTACCCTTGCGGCTCCCACAGCTGTAAGGTCGACGAACAGCGACCACAGCAACATTGCCCATACAGGACCGGCAGCTCCACAGGCCACCGCGAGCTCGTCAAAGAAGCCGGCGACCAGCAGCAGAGGTACACCACCACCACCACCACCACCACCGCCACCGCCACCGCCACCAGTAGGCGCAGGGGAGAAGGGCATTTTTGGCATTCGGTGCTTTCCCGGATGGGAGCAGATCTGCACGGTGATGGAGAAGCGCCGCCCGACGGCGACGGAGGTGCGCATGGCCCAGGTGGGCCTGCAGGTGCTTCTTCATCAGCCCCGCAGCAGCGGCAAGGCCCGGCTGGAGCTCGACTAGTATGCTCCTTCCGGTGTGTCTTGTCGAACATAGAGGCTCAAGCTCTGCGCTTCAATTTTTTTTTTTAAGCTCTTTTTTTTTTGCCTTTTCCGTGATTGCTATGTGGTTATTGTTTCTCTTCACGTTTCGCCAAGCACTTTCACATTTTTTACGTTTCTCAAAGAAAAAAAAGGGGCTTTATCTTAAAGAAAAAACGCAGAGCTTGTGCATGCTTTCTTCCTTCTTTCTGCTGCTTTTTAACTTGCCCACCTGGAATTATCTATTCAACGTTGCCGACAAAATTTAAACCCTCAAAGAACTTCTTTTGCTGTAATCTCTGATACCTTCCCTCAGCTTATGTTGAATTCCAGCCCTCTTTTTTTTTTTCTCTGTCTCCCCCAAAGCCTGTCCTTGTAGAAAAGGAGAGTGGAGGATTTTTTTTTTTTCGAAACCCGATAGAGGGTTGTGGGGAGAGAACGCTCTCATGTCCAATATACAGAGATGAACGACGCGGAGTGAAATGCAATGGAGATACATCCATTTTGCGTGTTGCATTCTGTGCGTGCTGCTCCTTTTCTACCTTTTCTGCCTCTCTCTCTCTCTCTTTGCCTGTTTGTGCTTCTTCATTCAGCTGCTGTATTACTCAAACTGCCTTTCACGTGTGCTGTCTCGCCTTGCAACCTCTTGGCTTGTGCTTGCGCGAGGGGAAATACGGGGTGATTCCTCACAAAGTTACTGTTGTGAAAGTTCTTCTGTCTTCACTTTATTTATTTATTTATTGTCACTCCCTGGTGGGACGCTGTGACTGCAGCAGACAGAAAGAACGCAAAAAGATAAAAAGACGCATTGCTTTCTGCTGCTGCTACTAATTAAACACGTATAAATCCGCGCTTGCTGCCTGCTGTGCTTTTCCACTTTAGACCTCTGCTAAAGTGGTGCTTGGGGAGCGCCTGTTTTTTTTTTTCTCAAGCGCCTACACACACACACACGCCCACAAGCCTACACAAACAAAGCTCTTTTTTTTCTGTTGCGCAGCGGTTGGCTACGTGCTCAACAAACGATTGAGATACTGCTTGGGTATTTTCTTTTATTAGCAAAACAAAAAAACAACCGAACCGATTGGTTTAGCGCAATGACGCAGCAAGACGAGGCAGCGCCGCTTCAGCCGCCGCCGCAAGAGCAGCAACAAGAACAACAGCAGCAGCAACAGCAACAGCAGCAGCAACATCAACCGGTGTTGGATACTGTTGGGGTGCTGTACTCCAACATGGAGCAGATCTCGCCAGCCGCACGGCGATTGATGGAGCGGTACATTAGCGGCGATGGCGTCATCGTTGGCTGGGGCTTCTGCCGCAACGGCGAGCTTGGCACCAACTTCCGCTACAACCTTGTGACGCCGATGATGATTGGTGGACATGATAAGCCCATCCGAATGGCGTGCAGTGGTCTGTCGTCTGTGTGGCTTGGGATTCGCAACATTCTGATGTCGATGGGTGGCGGCATGTGGGGAGAGTTGGGGGTGGGCAACCCGCGCTTCTGCCCTCGCGTCATCGCAAACGAGGCGAACATGCCCATCTGTCCGGGTCAGGTGGATGTCATCTCCTTCACCCAGGACGACGTCGTCGTGGACGTGACATCCGGCTCGGCGTACTACGCGTGCGTTTCGTTAAAGGGGAACGTCTTTACCTGGGGAGCCAACAACTGTGGTCAGTGCCACTTTGACCTCGAAAACGCGTGCTGCGGGTACGGGCAGAAGCGCTCCATCGAAGGCGAGAAGATCGTCGAGGCTGCGTGCAGCAACTTTAGCATGCTCGTGCGCACCATGTCAGGCGCAGTGTACGGCTGGGGCGAGGCGACGTTGTTAGGCGAGCGGGCGGACGTGGAGGCACAGCTGGAAGCCCAGGGTGCGCATCTCATTCCCGTGAAGCAGTCGGAGAAGCGCAACATTGCCACGCAGCCCATCCACCTCAAGAGCCTCGACGACAAGAACATTACGGTGCTGACGGCCGGTCCGTGGCACTACGCGGCGGTGTCGGCGAGTGGGTCGGTCTACACCTGGGGGCTCGGCAACAACGCCCGGCTCGGGCACGGCGACTACGACGACCGCTACGTGCCACAGCTGGTCGAGGCAATGTCGGGCAAGTGTGTGGTGAACGTCGCCTGCGGATCCTTCCATACGGTGTTCATCACCGACACCGGTGACGCCTACGCCTGCGGTGACAACCAAGGTGGGCAGTGCGGTGTGGTGGGCGAGTACGCGGTGACGCTGCCGACGAAGATGCACGTGGTGGGCAACCGCCTCGTCGTGCACGCCAGCTGCGGGCGGATGCACACGACGTTGCTTCTTGGCAACGGTGACGCCGTCGTGTACGGGTCTGGGCTTGGGCTGGGTGTCGGCGTGGGCTATGGGATGCGCATGGTGCGATGCCAGTCCGTGCTGGAGAACTACACGCTGCTCTGGACGAAGAGTGGGCCGACGCACGGTCTCGCGCTGACGATGCCGAAGAACACGACGATGTTGGTGCTGGGTGTGCCGCATCGTGGCGTCCCTGTTGCTCTCACCGCTATCGGGTTGAAGGAGGGCATCCTGTCGTGCGGTGTGGGCGCCGGCTTCACGCTGATGGTGAGTCGTCGTGGGAGCTGCTACTCCTTCGGTATTGGCGGCTGGGGGCAGCTGGGCTTCGACACCGCGCAGGCAAAGGTCTTCACGCAGGACCGTGTGCCGGTGTACCCGCAGGCGACTCGCATCGGCTTCTTCTCACGCACCATTGTCACGTCCGTCGCGGCGGGCTTCTCCTTCTCCATGGCGATCACAGAGGGCGAGCGTGTCTTTGCGTGGGGCAACAACAGCTTCGCGCAGTGTGGTCTCGGCGTGGACCCGAAGAAGTTTCAGCGCATCTCCCAGCCGCGCGAGATTACGTGGCTGGCGGACAAGGAGATCATCCAGGTGACCTGCGGCAGCTACTTTGCCCTGGCGCTGAGCGCCTCCGGCTACGTGTACAGCTGGGGCACCATCGAGTGCTGTGGTGTCGGACTGGAGCCGGACCCGGCGCTAGTGCCCGACCACATGATTATGCGCGAGGTCTCGAAGGAAACCCGCGGTGTGGTGCTCTCACCTGTGCTGGTGGACGGGCTGAAGAACATCATCCAGGTAGCTGCTGGTGGCTGGCATGGCATGGCCCTGAATGCCATTGGCGAGATCTACGCCTGGGGTGTCGGTACGGGTGGGCGGCTGGGGATGGGAGACTCGGAGCACTACTACACGCCTGTCCGCATTGCCCACAGCGCCTTCTTCACCCGCATCGGCTGCGGCTGCTACACGAGTTACGGCATCGACGACTCTGCGAAGCTGTACGTGTGGGGCGTGAACGATCGCAGCCAGCTCGGGGTCCCGGGCAACAAGGTCACGACGCCGACGCTGGTGCTGGAGGATGTGCGAGAGGCCTGTCTGGGCAAGTACTTCTCACTCGCCCTGACACACCACAACACCTTTCACTTCGCTGGTGTGATGGAGTTCGACACCACCTCTTGCACCAGCACGACCTTCGCGGACACGGGCAGCCTGCCAGAGAAGCTGCGACCCGAAAACATCGAGAAGGAAAACTTCCGTGGATTGAAGCTCTATGGCGGCTTAGAGCACGTGATTGTGCTGCTGGAGAAGGACCCGATCCCGGAGAACATCATGACTGAGGCCATTAGGGGCATGCGGGAGCAGCCAGAGCGGGTAGTGCGCAAGTACGCCGCGCAGGGGCACTAAGGGGTGGGCAGAGGCACAAGAGAACGTACTGCGGATGAAACCCTTTCCGAAGCGGAAAATCAAGGCACACAAAAGTGCAGTATAGTGTGGGAGAAGGAAGGCTCGAATGCACGTGAAAACAAACACCAACAACAACAAAAAAGAAAAAATAAGAAGAGGAGTGTGATGTTATGCAGGTAGTATATTCTATTTTTCTTCAAGGCTTACTATTTGGAAAGAGAGAGTTGACGAAGTAGAGAGAAAGAAAGAGAGAGAGAGAGCCTTTTGGCTTTTTATGGCGTATGATTGTGTTAGAAATTATTGGCTGTGGACGTGTAAACCATGTCACCAGCAGTGTTACTCTGAATGTGTGTGTTTGTGTGTAATCGTGCAAGCGTTACACGCAAAGATGCGGCGCAGCTGTGCGCGAGGCCCTCTCAGATCATCTTCTTCGATCAAACAAAAAACTAGCTCTTCCATCTATATGTATTCTCAGCCGCGTTCGCCAATGCTGTGGCAAGCGTGAAACCAATTGATGTCTGGGGGAAAATAAAATAATAAAATCTTCAGAAAACGAAAAGTCTGCTGGATCGGTGCAAAGCGATACTTTTGTTGGTTGTAGCTTGATTTTTCAGCAACGCAGTTTTTCATTGTTCATAGTACCATAGTTCTGACTCCGTTTACCCCCTTTATTTTTTAAATCGCTGCGCCATCAAACGAGCAAACTCGTCTCCGTTAGTGTTCAGTTTTCTTTCTCCTTTTCTACTACTATGTCTTGTCTTCTCTCTTTGCTGCGAAAGTCGCGCCGATCGTCCTACAGGATGGCAAGCGCCGGAACCCCCCCTCTGTGAAAAAAAGGGGAAAACATCTTCTTTTTCGTTGTCATGCGCTTTCAAGCTTTTTCGCATGTTTTTCATTTTTCTCTTTCTCTTGCTTCTCACCAGCGTCGGTGTTCGTCGTTTGTGGGCCTTACCGCGCTCAGATATGTGAAAAATAGGCTCGCTCAGGCCATGTCTTTTTTTCTTTCCTTTATTGCACTCTGTTCATTATTATTGTTGTTAACAGGATTATAATTAGCTGGTTTGGTGAACAGCGCGTTCTGCCGCTGCTGCTGCAGTTGTGTGTGTGTGTGTGTGTGTATGTTGTGTGGTGGTACCCAATCTCAATCTTTTGTTTCCAGCAATTTGCTTCAGAGTTTCGTTTCCTGGTGTCTTCGGTGTGTTTGCGTCACATTCCGTGACCGCTTTTTTTTTTTCTAATACAGCTCCCCTTATTTTCTTTTGCGTGCCGCTGCGCTTCCAAAGGCGGGCTGTCTTTTTTTTTTTTCTTTAACTGTCGCCACTGTCTTGATTGCTTTTTCAAAATCTCGCTTTTCACCACGTCTATGTACATCTCGCTTTTTCACTCTCGTTCACGTTCCGCGCCAAGCCGCTCTCTTCCGTTTACAGATAAACAAACAAACAAAAATACAAACTATGCGCGACGCAATTTGCGAAGCTTATTCTCCGTTGCAGAGCACCTATACGACAGATTTGCTTTTTTTTTTTTTACTTCTTCACATCCTCAAAGAAGATGGGTCGCGGGGTGCAACGTGCTTGTCGATTCACTCCTCTGTTGGTCTCACGTAAACACTAAGTAGTGCTTGGTCGATGTAACACGATGTGCGAACATACCGAAGCGGTGCCTCTTGCAACGGTGGATTTCATTCCAAACTGAAAGAGGCATGCTGATCCAAACCCTCAGCTGAGCCGATGCTTGTTTCTCAAAAGAAGGTGTCTCCTCCGCCGCTCAATGCGAAGCCTTTCATTGTCCAAATCTACGAGTTGTCCCTCTTTCTCTCCTTAACTCTGTTCTGTTGTCTAAACGTCCTCGTGATTGCAGGAGAAGCGCCTCACAGGTTGTCTCGCAAAAGCGTTGTGCTTTACAAAAAAGAAAAAAAAAAGAAAAGAGTGAAGTCGTCAACACTTTTCTTAAACACTGCTTTAAACAAAACCAAACCAAATTATATATTGATTTACATTAGTATTCAAGTTATCACACACACACACACACACATACACAGAGAACAACAAAAAAGAAAACGTACAGCAAAAGAGAAGGTCACCATTTGACCAAACAAAATAGTCGTGAACAGTATTGTCTGCTGTTCCATCGCCACATTATTGATTTCTCTCAACACAAACCAAAGTGGTGAAGCAACACAACCTACTACAACAACAGCAAAAAACAAACAAACAAACAGAGAGAAAACAAGATAGGCCTTTTTCAAGGCCTCAGTGCAGAACTCCTGTTTTTCAGAACCATAGGTGCTGCTATCAACAATTTAGCCTTGTCACTACGGATCAGGGTTTGCTTTGTGAAGCGGACAGCTCCTTGCCGTTTTTTGTTTTATTCGAGCTTAACCATTTTTTTTTTTTGTGAGTTGTCGCCCGCGTTCTTGTTATACACTCTGGGCAACACTTACCTTTCTTTCTTGGCGTTCTCAAAACAGAAATAAAAGAAAGTGGTTGAGTGACTTACGCAAGCTTCTTTCTCAGCGCTGAGAATCCAGATCGATCTTTATTTCTTCTGCGTTTATATTTTATACCTTTTTTTTTGGTGTGCTTTCCCGAAAGATTCCTCTGTTCGATCCTTGGGTGTGCTTTTCTTTTACCTTTCTGCAATCATTCGCGCATCTTTCCCCGCTTTTTTTTTTTGCTTCTCCATTCTGCTCAATTCACCGTTGTTAGACATATCTGTCTCAATTAACTCTGCTTTTCTGACCACGTTTGCCGCGGAGGCTCAATTCTTTGTTTTTTTCTCCTCTGCATCTCAGTCTGTCTCTCCTGCTTGGCAGTAGTACGTTTTTGCGCTTTACCACCTCTTTTTCGTTTACGTTCTGCTCTTTCGTTTTTTTTTTTTTTAGCTTTCTGCGTCTGTTGCCTAGTTTGCGAAGGCTGGCGTATTTTGCGCGCGTGTGTACACTCCCGGCTTTCTTTGCTTCTTGCCGATTTTCGTCTGCCACTGCGGTGGATGCTTCTCCATCGCTCGCACCTGTGGATAGCGAAGTGACCTACTTTACATGTATATTTTTTTTGAACAAAAAATTAGTGTTTTGATTTTTTCTTTCTGACTCCTTCACCTTATTGCGCTTGCTTCTACTATCCACTGCTTTTTTTTTTTTTTTACGTTTTTTTCTTTTTTTTTTCTCTAGTCTGACAAACCATTATGGGGGGACCGCATGGTGAGCCTACGGCTGCACCGCCGCACAACGGGTCCCTCGCTGCCTCCCCTGTTCTTACACGACCGCTTCCTTTCGGCGTTGACCCGCAGCCGGTCCAAGCGGCCGCGACATCTCTGCAGCATCTCCTCTCCATCGTGGAGCGACTGGAGGCGCAGTTCCGGTTTAGCGGCGACGCCGTTGTCTCGTCGGCGCACCTCACCACACGCACCGAGTCCACTGGGCTGCCTACATCGCAGCCTGCGCCGCTGCCCGATCACACCAGCCCGTCGTCGTTGCCCTCCTCGTCTTCCAGTGCCCACCTGCTCGCCACTCTCGATGCTCTGGTGAACGCCACTGCGCAGGGCGATGCGGAGCTGACGCAGCAGCTGACCGTTGTGCGCCGCGGCGCGGCGGTGCTGGCACATGACCTGCACAGCCTAACGGAACGCCACCCTGCCCTGCAGAACCACTATGGCGCCGTTGGTGCTGCTGCTGCTGCCTCGCCCACGTCGCAACTGCGCACCCCGCAGGTTTCGCCCTCTGCCTTGACGCCTGGGAGTTCGGTGCTGCGGCCCGCTGTGGTGTCACCGACCACCAGTCCGCAGCTGCAGGCGGGCAGCTTTGGCGGCCGCAGTGGTGGCCTCGGTGACTCGCTGCGCAGTTTGGTGTCGATGCCCTCGTCCACGGCGTCGCCAGTCAAGCTCGCAGGCGGCGCTCCCACCACTCCCTCTACTTCGGCTACTCGACCGCCCCAACCACCGCCACCGCCATCGCCTGGTCGCACCGTCGCAGCCTCGCCCGCCTCCCCATCCTTCAGCTGTCTGCTTCACCGAACAGACGTGATGCTGCCCGCAGCCCAACTGCCCGTCTCAGCGTGTGCGGGAAGTGTGAAGAGGTACCTCGCGAATTGTGTGGAATGGCCTCCGCGTCCACGTCGGCGCAACGTGCACGATATTGCGCGGCGTCCCCCTGGCACAAGGGAAGCAGAGGCTAATTGCACAACTGACGCAACACGGCGTGGCGGCGTGGGCGGCGAGTCTGAATGTGCCTCTGAGGATGAAGAGGGGAATTTCCACATTCCCGCGACGGCCGCCTCACGCCAGGAGCGCGACGGCGCTGCTGCTTATATCCCCACTGCCGGTAGTCGCGCGCCGTCCACGACGGCTCGCCGCCGCTGTGCGCACACCGACACCGACGACTTTCTGCAGCGCCTCACGGAGGAGTCGCCCTACGACATGTCGATGCTGCGTACCGCGTCCCTTTCACCACCTCGGGAGAGCGACGACTCTGCAAGGCAGAATGGTGGCAACGACAGCAGCAGCAGCAGCAGCAGCAGCGACGCGAATATCAATGCGGACGACCGTCAGCGCCGCCTCTCTGCATCCGCAGATCGTGCCAAGCGCGCTGCAGGTGGTGGTGGTGGTGGTAGCGGTGCATTGAAGGGGAAGCGTCAGCGCAGTTGTAATGATCATGATGCTCAGCGAAATGCTGCCGCAAAGTCTCTTCGACATGGCCGGCCCACGCTAGTGGAATCGGTGGACGCGTTGGTGTTGGCGCAGCTACGTGCCGACGGCATTCCCCTCAGTGACGAAATGGTGCGTGAGATGCGCGGGTGCGCCGCTGCGACGATGGACAGCGCTAGCAGCACTCTCGCACGAGGAAAGCACAAAGAGGAGGAGGGGCAGGAGAGACAGGAGGCGCTTCTCTCCACGCAGTCGGCGACAACGCATAGAATGAGCAGTGAAGATGGCGCCGCGCAGAGGTCCGATGCGCGTCCGATGAAAAGAAAAGAAACCGACGCCCTTGATTTTGCTGGGGTCTTGGCCGAGATCCGTGGAATGGTGCGTCAAGGCCGCAGCGTATCGACGAGTCTTGTCGAGGGCCATCCTCTCAGCAGCACAACATTCCCTGCTTCTCCGCTTTCACAACGGCGTTGGCAGCAGAGAGAGGCGTCCTTGCCTCTGAGTCCCTCTCCGTCCGCCCCTGTGTTGCCAACCGCGACACATACGTGGCTCGCAGGCATTCACGACTTCTGCACCCTCCTGGACGAGATGGTCCCCGGCTCCCCCAGCGATGCCAGTGACGAGAAGGAAGCAGACGAGGACGAGAGTGACGAGGAGGAGAGGACGGGGTCAGGCGTGAGACGCAGTGGACGGGCCGCTCGTCGTCGCTCCGGCACGGTCACCACAACAGCCACACGTGAGCGCGTGTCCGTCAACGACGACGCTTGCCGAGGGAGCCGCGCGTCGTTGTCGACGTCAGCCACCGCTTCTGACACCGCCGCGGCGGCCAGCGCGAGCGACTTCTCCATCGCGGACGAGCTTTTCACCTCTGTTGAGGAGGCCGGCGACGGCGACGGCGATCCCCGCGACGATCCGCAGAGAGCGTCTTTATCGCGTGCCGGTGGGGGTAGCTCTGTGCAGCACCAACACGAGACTCAACAAGGGTCTTCGGCTGCTGCTACTGCTGGTGTTGCTGCGGATGCTGCGACCACAATCCACACAGCCCGTCCACCCACCGCTGACGCATCGGTTGCCGAGGAGCTGCCTGGGGTGTACCGGATGGACGACGACAACAACAACAGCGATAGCGCCACACCGCATACGACCCGCAGCAGCGCACCGGCCTTCAGCACGGCCACACCACCGAGCGGACTCTCACAGACAACGTCAGTAGCCGTGGCAGCAACTGCGAGGGAGGAGGAGGAGGAGGAGGCTTCCCCGGCAAGCCGCGACTCAACTCGCGTCAATGCGGTAGAAGGGTACTGGTCGGGGCGAGGAGGCCCTCTTCCCAGCGACGTCCCCACGCCGATAGCGCGGGAGACGAACCCGTCGTCTGGCGGTGCACGCAGTGCCAGAACAGTAGCAGGGCAAGGGCCGTCGGCACCGACGAATGTGGCCTCGCCTGTGACGAGGACCTCTGCCGGGTCGGACGGCGTATCCGTGGCAGCCCCCGGAGTGACCGCCACGGCTGCCACCACGTCTGGTGGTCCCACGTTCATACACCGGGGCCGGCGCGACGAGCGACGACAGGGACGCCGCACTCTCCAACAGCAGCGCGAGGCTTTTCTTCGCGAGCGCTACATCTATCAGCATCTGCTCCACGACGAGGAGCCGGCAAGCCATCCAGGCGTCTCTGCACCTCTTAGCAGCAAAGCAAAGGGAGACGACGCATCTGATGGCAAGGCGCCCTTCCTGCATTACCGGGCCGCCGCACGCGAGCTGCGCGCGCTCGCCGCGTTGCTGCTATCGGACTTGACCCTCGTGGCCACGCTTCAGGACCTCTCCAAGCTGCTCATGACGACTGCAGCCGCCGCCCCCTCTCTCGCTGCTGCAGCGCCGTCCGTTTGGTCGCCTGTCCTACCACCGGCTACCGCTGAAGCTGCTGGGCCAGCAGTGCGGACGTCAGGGTCGCTTGCTGCAGCTTCCCAGATGTTGTTGTCCTTGCAGCAGGAGCGCAGCATGCAGACTCGAATGCGGAACGAGCTGCAGCTGCAGGGCGTATCCAAGGACCACTACGTGGACCGTGTGGTGCAGCCGCACCTATCTGGGGCGACGCTTGGCGCACCAAGGCCTACTCCCTTGCTGCTCTCCAGTCGGCATCCGGTGGATATGCTGGGGTACTCTTCCCTCTTGGCGCACTACACAACCGGCACACTTGGTTCAACAGGTGCAAAGGCTTTTGCAGACGACACGGATGCCGCCAGCCACCGTACCTTCCCGGCGGGCAGCGAGCACACCCGCAGAGGGAACAATGGTGAGGAGGAGGAGGGAGAGAGACGCCGTCAGCTTGGCCGGTACGTTGCTACCGTGACTCCGTACCTGCTCGCATGGCGCTCCAACCCCGGCGATGGCTGTCACTCCATCCACACGTTGGTGGCGCCCTCGTCGCAGTTGCCGCTGTCAGTGTGGGTGTATGTGGAGTCCATCACGACGGAGCTGCTGGAAGAGGCCCGCAGGCTGGACTCCTTGTTCCAGCTCTTTCTCGCTTTAGTGTCCGAGGCGACCGTGCGTGGGCTGGGCTTCGGCCCGGAGCACGGTGGCGCCAGCGAGCTTCTCCTTCACCACGTACGCCGCTTTGGGCGTGCCAAGTCTATCGCGTCGAACACCGGCGTTGCGGGACCGCGTCTCAGCTCTGTCAACAGTCTTGAGAGATTCGTCACACCCATCAGCAACCATCTCCTCAGCACCTTCGACCGCCTCGAGACGCGTCACCTCCTGGACAACGTCTTCCACGCCGTTCATCTCAGCGACGTCATGGCACGTCTGCGCGTTCAGCGGCAGCTACAGCAGGCGAAGCTGTCGTCCACGTCAACCTCGCACCCTGCGCCGCCTCCGGTGACGGCACAGCGCCGCTCCGATAGACACACCACGGCTGCCGTCCACGGGGGAGGGCCAGAGGAGGGAGAGGGCTTCGACAGCTTTGTCCTGCCGCCGGGCACACTCTCCACGTCGCCAGCGCTGCGCAGTGCTGCCGGTGTGCAGTGGAGCATGCGGGACGCCGAGCAGCGTCACCAGCAGGAGAGATCAACTCGTGCAGGCGCATCCCCGCTGCAAGGCTCCACTGGAGGTGACGCGCACCACAGCGACGGCGATGAGCCCCACGGCAACGCAAACGAGGAGGAGCAGCAGCAGCGGCAAGGCGACAGTGACGTCGCCTCCCATGCGCAGGGCGAAGGCGGTGCCAGTCGGGCTACGAATCGGTCCGGCTCTACCGGCAGCGAGTCGCGCCACGTCATGATCGAAGGCTTCGTGCGGTATTTGACAGGCGGGGTGGAGCGTCTGCGTGGCGTCGGCGGCAGGGGAGGACGAGCAGCCGCAGAAGAGGAGGCGGAGGAGGAGGAGAATGGCGGGTACTCGCCGGCGCCGAAAGCGACACCGCAGAGCCCGCAGCAGCATCCCCACCAGAGCGGGTTGACCCTGGACGTTCCGCACACGTCTTCCCTTCTCACAGAGCGCGACGAGCACTGGGAGAAGGCGGCATCAAACCTCACCCTTATTCGTGCCATCGAAAGTGACGCGGCGACCCGGACGCTGCTGGATACGGCGCTGGGAGTGCAGGGAGGAAAAGGGGGAAAATCCTTATGGGACTACGCCGATGTGATGGGCGTGAGGGCATCGAAGAGGCGATACTTCAGCACCTACGCCGCAGCCTTTGCCATGCCGCTGCCAGAGAGCATGGCGGCGGCCTCGATCCCTGAGGACACAGCTGTTGTGCGGTGCCGCTGGCAGCCTGTCTTTCAGTCCACGATGTGCTTCTGCCCCGTCACGCGGCGCCGCTGCCTTGACCCGCTGGTCTGCGGTGCGCTCCTCCTCAACAGCTCGATGCCACCACAGGAGATTCTGCTCTCAAACACGCCCGCTTCTGGACATGACGCCGGCGCATTCGTACGCAGCAGCGCCAACGGCAACGGCAACACCGCCGCCGTCACCACTCGCGACTCCTCATCTTCCTCGGCACATGCCGGTAGTACGTTGCCCTTCCCGGCCACTATTCGCGCGCTGCGCAGCGGGATCGAGCGGGTGATCTCCGCGCGTGCCTTAGGCGGTAACCGCCCGACCCCCAGCTCATCCGTGCGTCGGCCCGACGCGCCGAGAAGTGCAACGGCGGCGGCGTCGCCGTCGTCCGCATCACCACCGCCCGGCCCTGCCGCGTTGGCGCGAGTAGAGCCGCTCTCGAACGGCTTTCCCAGCTTCTTTCTGCGCCAGACAATGTCTGAGCCGGAGCAGGTGGCCATCCCGCGTATTCTGGCACAGACCCCCACCACCCTCTACGCGGACTCCCCCGCCATCGCCGGCGGCAGTGAGGGGCAGGACGACCACAGCGAGGAGGGCGAGGAAGATGATGTGTCCTCTGTGGAGGTGCTACCGGCGGCGACACGACGCGCACCGCCCATTGTGACGCTGCCCATCGAGTCTGCGCCAGTCACGCGCAACCTTCTACCATCCCCAGAGGTGTCGCAGGCGCGCTGGCTGAACCCGCCGACGCTGCTGGAGTGCGGACACGTCATCGCACACAAGACGTTCCTCGACCTGCGTGGGACCGCGCGGCGGTCCGCTCGCACCGCCGCCGCACCTGCGATGACGGTTGTGTGCTGTCCTTATTGCAGCAAGATCACGGCGGCCAAAGACGCGCTGACCCTCTCCTATCTCTTCTAAGCAGCGAGCTGTGTAGAGAGTGAGCGTGAAACGGGGCCGAAACAGGGATGTTTGTGTGTGTGTGTTTGCGAGGGATTTTTAATTATTTTTGGCTTTGTTTGCCAGCGTTGAACACAGTACAGAAATGACTCCCACAGCGAGAGAGATAAACTCAAAAAACGATCATCTTTTTTCTCTTTTTTTTACCTATTTTTTAAACATCTGCGACTCTTCTTGTTCCTGCTGGTACCTGAGTGGATATCACACCAACTAGGTCGTTTCGGCAGTCTAATTTGTGACTCTGTCGTCGTCTTCGATGGGCTCGTCTCTGTTCTCTCTTTTTTTCTTTTTGGCATACAAGTTGCTTTCAACTGACAACATAAGCAATACACGTTGATTGGTCGGTGAAGATGATGAGGCACAGTGCAGTGAAACGTGTAAGAACAACAAAAAGGATCGCTGTACCAGGCTCAACCACTTTGACAGAAAAAAAAAAGAATCGGCGCAAGAAGTGGGTCATGTTTTCCATCGAACTCGATCGTATTCGCTTTTTCTCTTGACAAGAGAGAACACAGTGAAGGACGATTTCTTTTTAATGCGCAATAAAGGAATGGATGAACATGAAGAAGAACAAAAGTAATGGGCATCACACCCACGCCTTTACCTGATCCTCACTTCGCACCTTCTTTGTCCTGTTTCCTTTGCCTTTTTTTTTTCTTGCCACACAGGTACAAAGAAATTAGATCAAACAGACCTAACGTGGCACTTGCTGCCCCTCCCTGCGGGGTCATTAATAAGGGGTCCTCTTTGTTTTTCCCCTCCCACCTCTTCGCTCGCATGCCAGTCAACAATCCCTCGATGGGGCGTTACGACTCCTCGGTGGAGGGGTGGTCTGCGGTGGACAAGGTAGCCCAGTTCAGCCATGCCGTGGGCCGTGTTGGCGGAGGCCGCGGCAGTGCCATTTTGATTGCCATCATGGACAGTCAAGGGCAGCTCATCGATTACGCAACAGACCCGCATGCGCTGCACGGCGGCCGCACCGGACAGCACCACCATCACCACCAGCAGCAGCGACCTTCATCGCCAGCGGACTCCGGCTCTCACCGCTCGATCCTGCGCAGCGCGCAGAATAGCTTCCGCAACGTCCATAGCGGGTCGGTGTACTCGCTGGATCAGTCAACACGCGACGGCGACCCGCATCGACCGCGGGACATGAAGCAGCCGCCGATGGGTGTACTGCTCACCACCTCCCACGTGCTGTGCATCCCTGAAGAGGCCGACGGCGCCACGGTGACGTTTCTGGACCAGCTGGGACTGATGACCACGGCGGTACTCGGCCACGACCCAAAGCCGATGCGGGTACCGGTGCGTGGCGCCTACGGCTTCGTCACCTCCTCGGCCGAGTCGAACGAGTACAGCGCGAAGTACCGGCGCGGCACGGCGCGCCGACGCAGCACAGAGGACGTTCTCGCGAGACGCCCGCAGGACACCTACCGGGACGAGCCGGATTATCTCCTCTACCGCCACGAAGACGCTTCGGATGAGGAGGCCGTCGAGGACATCGGCTTCACCCTAACGTTCTGCGATATCGTTCCCCTACCGGCGGAGACGGCGAGCGCGGCGCCATCGCAGCCGTCCACGCCACTGCGTCGCGCACGTCCTGGTGGGTGGGAGAGCGGTGCAGAGGATAGCGGTGGTTACAGTGGTCTGAGTCGCGGCACCAGTCCACGAGCCTCATCGCGCCGCTCCTCCTTTCAGGGTCGCTTCTCGCACAGCGCCACGCGGAGCTCCGCCACACCCGCGGAGGAGGACACGGCAGTGCCGGCGACACGACACTCTGTTTCCTCGGAGGCAGGCACAACGCACAGCGGTGCCTCGCCCAGCGGTGCCGCCGCATCCAACGCGCCGAATCTTCTGCTGGTGCAGCCCCTGCCCGTGCCGCTGCTGCTCTCGACGATCCCGGACGTCAAGGTCGGTGATGCGCACCTGATGATCACGCACGTGAACGATGGCCGGCGGAGTTATCGGGTGCAGCACGTCTCGGCGGTGTACCCCGACTACTGCGACTACTTACTGGCCAACGCCAGCGAGGACGTGTGCAGCGGCGGGCCCGTCTTCAACTCCGCGGGCGACTTCATCGGCATCCAGCACCAACGGCGCGGGCACAGCATCTGCCTGCTGATGAAGTCCATCGTGCGCAATCTGTTCGAGTCCGACCTGCTCGGGATGTGCCGCTCGCCCATATCGGAGGTCAACGTCATGAAGCGCGACCCCCACACGCGTGCTGGTGAACCGCAGCCCGGCAGCGCCTTTTCGCCCAGGGCGTCCTTTAAGCGCAGTGTGGCCTCCTCGCGTTTGAACTCGCGACCTGAGACGGCCGTGGGAACTCCGCAGGCAGGCACAATTCCTAACGGTGGGTCCCACACTATTGGACCCGCGACAAGGACTTCGTCGACACCAGACCAGTCCTTGTCTGTGTCCACCTCACAGAAGCCGCCATCGCAGCAGGTGCCAAGCTACGAGGCTGTGTTTAAGGAGTTCTACAGCGGCTTTGACAGCGTGTCGCACATCCTCTACGGCTTCCCCTATTGCCGTCAGCTCCTCAAGCTGGCCCTCGAGAACCTCTCACAGCTCAAGTACGGAAACGAGCTTGACCAGATGTCCAGCATCGGCGGTGTCGGGGCGATCTTGGAGACGATTGACGGATACCCGCAGGACGAAGCAATCGTCTCTGGTGCCTTTGCTGCCATGTGCCGCATCTGCATCTACGAGCGCAACCTCGCCATGTTTCTCCACCTCGACGGCGCCGTGACGACGATGGAAATCATGAAGGAGTACGTCCATCAACCCACAGTGCTGCAGTGGGGCACCTACCTGCTGGCCAGTGCCACGGATGTCTCGCTTCCGTCAGCGCCGCAGTGCGCAGAGGTAATTGTGCGGAGCCGCGGGCCGCAGCTACTCGTGAACCTGCTGCGTGTGCACGGCACCGTGCAGCGCAAGGCCGCGGTGCGCCACCTCCAGCACAACCGCTTGATTCGGTGGACGTGCGACTTGATGGCGAACCTCCTTGCACCGGACCCCAAGCGGACCACGCTGTTCCTGCGTGAAGATATCTTGTCGCTGCTTCTGCAGTTAATGCACGACTACACCGGAAACATGTTTCTGATAGAGGGCCTCGTGCACGTCTTTTGCGCGTTGGTGCTGTGCTTCTCCGCCTTGGACGGAGAGTGCAACCCCCACCTGTCCGACGCTCAGCGCGTGAACCAGATGTTGGCTTCACCCGAGATGCGCGCCTTGCCGGCGCCGGGGCTCGCACCAACCTTCTTAAGTCCTGCAGAGCGTTACGTGAGTGGGCAGCTGACTGTTGGTGGTGGTGATGGCAGCAGCGGCGGTGGCGGCTACAGGGGTTTCGCCTCGCACCACATGCGATCTGGACTTGCGTCCCCCAGCCCCGCTACGGTTGACCCGCACCGCGTGAGCTTCTTCTTTCTGTGCCAGGCGGTAATGGCGGACTCGGACAGCTGCTTCTTGCGCGCGCTGCTGGCTGTGTGCGAGGCGGCCATCGACCCTCAAAGCGCGGTGACCGCACATCGCGGTCGGCCAGAGGTAGCGCTGCGTCGGTGTCTCGAGACGCTGCGGCTGCTGCTTTCGTGGCGGCTGATTCGCCTGTACTGCAGTGGTGGGGCCACGCAGCCGTCGCATCCGGGGGCAGGAGACAGCTTCTCCTCCTTGCCGCACTCTCATGACGCGTCTTTGTTGTTGCCCTCGCTGTTGCCGATGCCGACGCCATCAGATGAGCTGACCCGGCTGCGTCACATTCTCACTACGATTCGGCAAGGCATGCCATCCTGCTATGAACTCCAGGCTCAGGTCACTGCCGTTGAGAAACTAGTGCAACAGCAGGAGAGGTAATTTTTTTTTTTGTGATGTATCTGATCTTTTTCGCACATTGTCTTTGCAATGTCACCTCTTTCCTTTCTCGTCTCGCACCCTTGTACAGTAGCGCACACCTCATTTGGTGTATTGTGTTTCTTTTTGCTCGTTTTTAGTTTTAAATAGTTTCCCGTATTTTTATGGAAGGACACAAGTCTGCAAACCAACAACGACAACAAAAGAGAAAGAGAAATTAGAATCACCATGGCAACGCAGAAAAAACAGATTTTACCAGAAAATGAAAACAAAATACTGAGTTAAATTTGTGACCCAAGCCGTACTGTGTGTGTGTGTTTGTTCATGTTGAGCCGTGTCGTTTTCAATTCTTTTTGGTCTCTCCGCCCCGCTCCCGTCTTTCACAATTCGCGCCTTCGCTGTCTGCCGCGTAACAAAGACGCATGCCCTACCTTCTCGCTGAACGCGTACGTTTGTATCCTCTTTTCCACTCCTTCCCTCTCGCTCACTTTTTCTTCGCTTCACCTCGCTACTTTACCATCCTCATTTCCCTGTGCGCCGCCTGCTTCACACACATGTGTTAGCATACGGGTTTCCTGTGCACAGTGCGTAGCATTCTTCACCTGATACATTCCACATTTTTATTGTTCTTCTTTTTTTTCGGGCGGCTAGACAGTTTGGTGTTGATTCGTAGCCAATACTGTTGGCTCCTTGTTTGTTGCTCTTATTATTATTTCACTTTCCGTTGCCTTCGTGTTTCTTTTTTTTTTGTTCTGTCTGTGTTTCTTCTCTTCCCTTCTGCCTGCCACTCTGTGTGCCTACTCGACCGGAGGCAGATCAGAGACACTCTGCTGAGCGTTTTACTTTGTTTCACTGTTTTTGTTTTCTTCTTCTCCTCCTCGCAGCTATCCCTTTGCTCTTCCTCTTTTTATTGTTTCTCTGCGTTTGTTGTCTTATCCACACTGTCCTTTTTGTTCTTCGTTCCCACACCCAAACACCACAAGAAGAACAAGAACTTGAACACAAGCCCGTCGACCTCACAACCTATTCTCCAAGTGTTGAACTTCTTTCCTGCTACTACACCATGCCTTCGCGTAGCGCCACTGCGGCTGCTTCGTCGCAGCAGGACAGTGCAGCGCACCACCCCCGCCATCGGCACCGCCAGAAGAAGACACGAAAACATTCAAAGCAGCCGGTGCAGGAGGAGCGAGCCTCGAGCGTCTTTCCGGTGGAGCTGGAGGTGACGGCGCAGCACCCCGCTGCAACTGAAGTGACAGCAGCCAGTGTGCACGGCCGTGGCGCCTCGATGTACGTCGACCCCGCCGAGCCCGTCCTGCATGTGGAGGCCGTGGCGGATGGTCTGCACTCCAGTCTCCGTGGCAGCGGGGCCGACGTGGCCGACGCACCCCGCACCGACGCGGCGAACTTTTCTCCGTTGTGCATGAGTGGCGCCCGCGCCACGCTGCAGAAGCCCGCTTCGCCCTCTCCGTTGTCGCCCTCCGCTAGCCGCCAGCGTCTCCCAACTCCGCCGCCCACTCAGGCTGCAGAGGGCGGCGCCGCGACAACCGACAAGGTCGCTGTCGTGTTCGCGAAGGGGCACGTGTGCACGCTCACCTACTCCCCCGCCAAGGACTCCTTTCGCATCACCCGCACGTCGGCCTCGGGCAAGACACGCACGGTACTGAATATCCCCGTGCACATGATCATCAACGTCGAGACCGCCGCCGAGCGCGACGAGCGGCAGCGTGTGCGGCAGGCAACCGACGAGTCCATCAAGCTTGTCTTCGCCGAGAGCAGCGGCGGTGCTGGCTTGCTGTGCGCCGCAGGTAACGGCACCAACGCCGAGGAGAGTGATCCGCTGGTGTTTGCGCACTCCCGTGTGAACACGGATGCCTCGGGGTCTGGCAACTACTACAGCGGCCTTCTGTGGAACCAGCATGCGCTGACCTCTCCCACGGGAATGGGCAGTCAAGCCCCCTCCCCACTGGCGACCGCCGCCACGCAGATTCGCTACTCGGTGCACTACATGCGTCAGCGCAACCGCGAGCGTCCCTCCATCCACTCGTTAGAGTTTCTCTCGCACGGCCCGGCCGAGCACGTGCAGTCCGTCGTGGCAGCTGTGGTGCAGCGTGCCTACCGCCACGGCTCGAAGCACATCCTCGTCTTTATCAGCCCCAAGTCTGGCAAGGGCAAGGGGGAGCGCATCTTCGACAAGCACGTCCGCCCTCTCCTCCACTTCAGCCGCCACACCTATCAGACCTACATCACGCAACGGGCCCACGACTGCGAGGACTACGTGGCAAACCTCCACAACGCGATGGACGCGAACACCGTCGTGGTGGCCGTCGGCGGGGATGGCATGATCAACGAGGTGGTCAACGGCGTGCATCGGCGCAAGCTGGCGCTCGTGCGGTGGCTGCGCAGCGTCGACGTCGACGTAGCGGGTCGCGGCTTCACCGAGGACAGCTCTCAGCGACTCGGCGATGAGGGCAGCAACACGGCCTTTGGGCTCGACCCACAGACGCTGGCCACCATCTCGGATGGCACCTCGATCACCGCCGCACCCACCAAGGCGCCGAACTCGCCAGACCCGCAGGGCGTCCACCATGATGGCTGCGCCGTTGCCCGAGACATTCTCCCCATCGTAGATGAGAACAAGCGTGAGCGCTGCGCACCGCCGTCTGATGCGTCGGCCGTTGAGGCACGCCAGCTGGCCCGTCGGCTTGTCGCGGACGGCTGGGATGCGCTGATGCCGCTGGTCGCCACCGTGCCGACCGGCAGCGCCTGTGGGATGGCGAAGAGCCTCGATGTGCTGTCCGTCGCCGAGTCCGCGATGGCGCTGGTGCACCTTGAGACGGTGCACATGGACCTTCTTCACATGAACTTCGTGCCGAACAAGGAACTGATGGAGCACCAGCGCAGCAAGTTCTCGCTCAAGAGGATGAACGCCGCGAAGCAGAACTTCGCCAAGTACTGCAATGACAACGAGGCGGAGTTGCGGGAGCGTGCGGCCAAGAAGTTGGAGGTGCAGCGCCAGCAAGAGGCGCAGGCGGGCCACCACGTGGCGGGTGCGCTCTCCGCGGCCGACCCCACCCCACCTTTTCTAAAGAGTGGTGCGAACGTCTACACCGACGAGGTGAGCTGCGCGCTGCGGATGCCGCACTTCGACAACCGTGTGGCCTTCATGTCGCTCTCATTTGGTACGGCGAATGACATTGACCACGGCTCCGAGCCGCTGCGCTGGATGGGCAACGCGCGCTTCCACGTGTACGGCGGCTACATGATGCTGCTGGGTCTGCAGCGCTACAACGGCGTTCTGCGCTACCTGCCCTGGCGGAACAAAAGTGGCCTGACGTTGGAGAAGGTGCACTCGCGGCAGAAGATGCCGAACGTTGCCGACTTCCCCCTGTGCACGATGCACGAGGCCTGCCCGCATTGCCAGCAGTACACGTTCACGCACTGCGGACAGGGCTCGCTGGCCTCCTCCACGGGAACGGCGGAGAAGCACACGGGGCACACGCCCAAGACGGTCCGCGATGCCGCCAATGCAGGGTGCGCGAGCAGCGCGGCCGCCACGCTGGCGCCTTACACCGATGCGGAGCTCCTCGACGAAGACGCGGTGGACTTTGAGGATGCCAACCAGCCATGGGTCACCATTCGCGGTGAATTCTGCATTGCGCTGTTGTGCAACGTGCGTGACGTCGCGCAGGACATGCTGATGGCCCCCCTGTCGCACCTCTCCGACGGATCCATTGACGTTGTCTACTCCCGAATCGATCCCTGTACCGGCAAGGGGGGACGGATGGAGATGCTCCGGTTCTTTATTGGTCTGGAGGCGGGCAAGCACGTGGACCAGGACTTTGTGAATTACGTGAAGGCACGCGCTGTGGATATCAAGGTGGACTCTGGCATTTCCATGTCCGATGGCGAGCTGATGCCGCTGAGCTCGGTGCGGATGACGAAGCTGCGCAGCAGCATCCAGGTGGTTCGCAACGAGTAACCCCACTCCTTCAAGAGGAAAGCATTAAGATGCACCTAGTTTAAAAAGCTGGGAAGTAACCGCGGCTGTAAAGGTCGCCAACAACAATAAAACAAGGCGAGAGGAAAAGAACTTTGACGTCTTCACCAAACGTGCTCAATGTTTTGTTTTGGTCATGTGTTCTCTTTGCAAGCGATCTCTTTCGTCGTGGCCGCCATCTGCCTTACATTTGCATATCTATCTATATATTTCTCCTTTGTTTTCTTCTTTCTTTTTTCATTAGCTTTCCTTTCTATCCTTCCGCTTGTCCACACCGCAGCGCGTAGCTGAGCTGCGACGGAGCCATTGCAGACGCGCTCCTCTGTTCTTTTTTTTTTTTTCAAACCTTTCTGTTTTCTTTTGCCATCTGCATGTGAAGACACTGTCATCTTTTTATTGAAAAAAGGAATGAAATGAAGTTTAGTGAGGGGAGGTGGTCTTGATACAATATATATAATATGAGAACAACTGTAAAGCGAAAAAACCAAACGAGCAGAAAGAGAATCGGCGATGCGCGAATGGGAGGGATGTGAGCTGCTGTGGTGTGATTCTTTTTTTTTATTGGTGCTGATGTTTGAGCCTTTTATTTTTCATTTCGTTCCGTTATTTTTTTTTTTTTTTTTTAGCGCTCCTATCTGCTTCTCTATATCTATCATAGCATGTATTCAAACAAGTTGTCGCTCATTTTGATTTGCTGTATATGTATATGTTGTTTGGTTTTCCAAGGCACTGTTGCCGAGTTGGAAACGGGATATAAGATGCCGCCCTTACTGCTTCACTTTAGTAACCTCCGAAAGGAGAGACTTTCATTTTTTTTTTTGCTCTTCACCGCATTTATTTCTGCAGCCCCAACTCGCATTCTCGATAGCTTCTTTTGTTCACACGACATTGGGCACTATGGGACGAGGTAAAAGAAAAGAAACATACACACACTCAATGAAGGATGCAAAAGATAAGGAGAACAATATGCGACTCACGTAGCAGCACCGGAGCGCCAGCAGAGGGATCTGCCTTTCCCAAACGGCTCCGTTTAGAAAAAAAAAAAACTCTTCATCTGTTTTCTTCTCTTCTGGTGTGTTTTTGTTTCTGTTGTTCTGAACAAGCAAGGGGTAAAAAAAAACCCTGCAGTTTTTGTACCTGCTTGTTGACACGGTAGAGCAGTGTTCTCCACACTATTCTAACGTCTCGCACCACACAATCTTTTTTTTTACTCTTCTCTCTATCTTTTTATATCTATCTTCTCACTTTGTACAATGAACGCTTTTGTTCATCTCTGAGTTGTGGTCACCAACTCGTTTCCTTCCTTCTCTCCTTTTTCTTTTGTGTGTCATCATCACGATCGTCTTCCTCTTCTCCGTGACGCTCACTTGTCTTCTTTGTACTCCGTCGATGAAAGACGTTGTACTTCTCTGCTCTTTGTTCCTCGACATCTTCTCTTGCCTTTCGTATTCGCTCCTTTTCTCTCCTTTTCCGAAACCTGTTTCTCGTTCTCTTTAAATGCTCCTGCTGCTTTAGGTTGCTTGCTTTGCTCATTTATATTTTTTTGACTTGCTCGCTCTTCATTCTTTTTTCCATTTTTGTTATCTGCGAGCTCGATGGCATGATTGCCAGCGAGGTGTGCCGCGGTGGACGGGCTGGGAAGGACTCACGCGTGACTCCCAGAATTTATTTTCCCGCATTGTTCCTCTCTCGCACTTCTTTACCGCGATTTTATTTACAGAAAAAAAGAAAAGAGCGCTCTCCTGTTGTTGTCGCTGCTGTGTTGTTCATTAAAGTAACGCTCTTTTTTTTTTCACTTCCCGTTGACTTAACGTACTCCTTGGTTTGGCTTTTGATTTTTGTTTCTGCTCTTTTATTTTTTTAGTTTTTTTGTACCCTTCTTTCGACGTGACCGGAGGTGGGTGATATGGAGTTTGCCGTGGCCACAGCGGCCCCTCGCCCCTCTTCCCATGGCCGCTGTGCAAGCTCTCTTGCGCACTTCGCTCTGTGTTTTCTCTCTCCCTCTTTCTCAGAGATGACTCCTACAACCGACAGCAACATATCTATACAAGAAAGTGAAGTGTTGAAGAAGCAAAAAAAACAAGAAAGTTCGCCTTGAGTACGACTGGTGAGTTCATCTGCGCCGGAGAACTGTTTGCCATCGAAACTGCAGTCGTATAGCTAATAATATAAATTTATACAAAAAAAAACAAAACAAAAAAAGACATCGCTTTGTGCGACGATGTTTGTGTAGCACGCCGAGTGCTTCTTTTTTTTTTTTTCTTCACGAGTAAATAACAACTTTTTTTGTTTTAACGGTTCTGTTTTCCTTTTTTTTTATTATGTTTAGACACTGGCGAAAGTGGATCCTCTTTATACGGCCCCTCGGAAGACTTCGCGAAGACGCACCGTTAAGCACATGAATCTCGATCCTTTTCATTTCTATTTTTAAAGATTATACTGCTGCTTTCTGTCACCTGGCGTCACGAAGACGATTTGTTTTCTTTATCTTTCTCTCTGTTTCTTGTACCTGCTGTTTCTCCGTTCCGACAAGGGACACTTAACGTTTGAATAATACATTTAAAAAAGGTGTCACATGAGAGAGAGAGAGAGAGATAGATAGAGGTCAGCCCTTCTCTTCCTTCCCTCCTACGTTCTCCAGCTCACTGGCTGGACAAGAGGACGAAGCGTCGACGCGGGCAGCTTTGCGATAATTAACGCACAAAAACAATTCAACCAGGTGGATCGCGCTGCACACACACACACACACCGGGTGCCAACTCTCTTATTTGTGAGCGTGCTGTGTATTTGAGGGATCTCCTCCTGATTCCTTCCTCCCTTAAGTACGCAGGAGTGGCGACGAGAACGGATGTGTGTGGCCGGCTCGTTGTCCTTACGTAGTATTTTGTTCTTTGTTCTTTCTCACTTTCCCTTAATTTTCTTTTGATGCTCGTTCTTCTTAATATTCCCTCCTTTTTTTTTCAAAGAACAAAAAAATCTTACCCTGCTGTTTTTTTTTTTAAATTTATCTTGTTGTGAATGATGGTGCGTAGAGGCCGGCTAGCAGGAACTCCTCTCTTTTTCTTTTGTTTAAATGTGCGACATACTCTTTGTTCAATGGAAGTGCGCACTGATTCCTTTTTCAATAGTAAATTGATTAGAGGTCGCTGAGGAAGGATAGGTGGATGCAGTCAGCTAAAGAAGATTTTTGCCACATAAAATAATAAAAAAGAAAACATTATGTTTGTGTACCCACTTTCTTTATTTCTTTCTCCTCTGTTGCTTCAAAGTACGTGTCTGTGCAAAGACATTGTTACGCGCGGCAGATTAGCGCAATGCTCACAAAACATGTTGACCTTTTTTTGTTTTTTAATTGGTGCAATTCTCCGAAGCTGATTTATCAGAATGGGGGATGCTGCACGCTTCTTCTTTGGATTTTTTCCTTTTTATATATTTTACAAGCTATCTTCACAGAGGTGAGGGCAAGTGGGCCTACGCAGAAGTGTTAAAGAGTGGAAGGAAGGGCAAAGCGAACACCTTTTTTTTTGTTTTCTTCTGTGGAGAATACAAATTGCACTTCTCTGCTCATTTTTTGTTTCCACTCTACTGCAGTGAGGCTTCGGTGCAACACTCCTACCAGATACGCGGCCTCTTCGTCTCTTTTTTTTTTTCACAAGCTTACTCTTCCGCTTAATATGCAGTTTTTTGTTGTTATTATCATCATTTTCTTCTTGTGTGTTCCCCTCTCTTAGTACTTTCTAAGTGGTTCAGTGCCTCGACGCCTTTTTCTTATTGTAAACTTGTTTCCTTCCTGTGTGTTGGGCCGCTGTGCGTGTGTGTGTGTATGTGTGTGTGTGTGTGGCTCAGCGCAAACTGCTTCCTCCATCCCTCTCTGTGTTCTTCGCATTCTGCATCCCATGAACTCAACGGGGCTCTGGAGAATAAAAAGGAAAAAATATATACGAACATCTGTAGACGGGTCTTCCCTGCGGCTTGTGAGCGCCTCGTTGTTTTGGTTTTTTTTTTTCTGACTCTTTTTGCCAGAAAAAAACAAGAACAACAACAACAACAACAAAAAAGTGAAAGCAAGAGGAAGACAAGAAGACTGCACGATGAACTACTCTTTGAACATCTAATGATGAAGAGTTACGACGCTTCTTGTGCAATTTTTTTTCCCCCTCTTTTATTTTTCTTGTAGCCGCATCGAGATTGTTTTGCATTTGCGAAGACGGACAGGAACGACTCAAGCAGCCTCACACACGCACACACACAGAAGTGACAAAGCTGTGCACTTCTCTCGTTGTTTCTCCTTCTTATATTTTTCTTTCTGCTCCAACACCAGTGTTGCACAATTGAAGAATAACACAATAAAAACTATCGCCTTAAAAAAAAAAAAAAATAACAACCAAGCAAAGGACATTACAACAACAAAACTTTCTTTCACCAGTCTACATGTTAGACGTACCCTTTGACGAAAGGCCTCTTCCTTGTCTATTTTATTATTATTTGTCGTTTCAATTTTCTGCGTGGATACACCCCAGGTGTGTGTGTGTGTGTGTGTGTGTGTGCTTCTGCTCTCGACAGTGGTGCTGGCGAAGTTTGCTTTGGGCAATCTCTTCGTCCATCCACTTCTAGCCTTTCCCTTTAGCTCGCGCCATCCTTTTTTTTTTCAACTGTCTTTTAACGTTTTTGTCGTTTCTTCACCTTAGCGCATGTTACGCAGCTGAGCAGATGTGAGCCTGTATTGTTTTTTGAGAACCACATCTTCGGCCTTCTGCTTTTTTTTTTTTCACATCTTGGTTTGATGAGAGAGGGAGAAGAGAAAGAAATTATCCCATGGCTTACTTTTATATTAGTTTTGTTTTGTTTAACGTCTGCTGCGCTTGTAGGGGGTATGTGCTGACATACACTCACTGTGGAGACCTCGAGCCTCCGCTTGACTTTTTTTTTTTCTATTTTTATTGTTTTATACCGGCAGAACAAAACGATGTTCGTTCTGTAGCCTCTCTGTATTTTTTTGTCAATGTTGCTTTGCTTTGATCGTCTTCTTACTCTGTTGGTATCACGCATAAAAAACCAAAAATAAAACAAAACCAAAAAACAAAACAAAAACAGGGCAGTATGAAAGACGTCAACCCTCTAAAAAAAAATCCAAAAACGAGAGTCAAATAAAGTTTATACTTCTACGGTGCTGCGTACGAAGAGACAAGAACTTGTGCTGGCGCGTGCCTGAGTTGCGGAGGCTTGACGTCTCTGCATTTTTTCATGACGTTTAGCACACACCGGTGAAAGACGACTTTCCGAAGAAACAGCATAACCGCAACGAGAGGCGAATAGCTGTGTTTGATCGATGAGTAGTCGATCGCACTACTCTTCTTGACCTCTCTGCACAACACCTCCTCAATACTTGGGGGGGGGGGGGGGGCACTNGCACTTCTTGTTCTCTTGGTACAGTTGAGTTGTGCCTAGAAAGCCAACAGCACATAGCATCTCTATTTTCTTACCATTCAACTCCTCACTTCCTCAAAAAAATACTTTGATGCGTAATTTTATCTCCCACACTCTCAGAATAGAAAAATAATAAAAACAATAATAGGATCGTATTATTGACTTGTCGCCGAAAAGCAAAGGTAAGCCGCCGCACTTTGCCTCCGACACTACTCTCTCCTCCCCACGGTCCGAGAAATACAAGAACAACCAACACACACAAAAAAAATAAATTAAAATAAAATAAAAGAGAACCCATTACACAACGCAACAAACGACTTCGCCGTAGCACCAGTAGCGGTTTTACAATATTTTTGTTTTGTTTTCGAAGGCTCCGAAAGAAAGAAAGAACAACTTTTTTCCGAGATTGTTATCACAACAAGGCAAGAGAGACACCCATGAGCGCTATCCTACGTGGGTGCACAAGGGTATGCGTCATCCGTTGTGCAGCACATTGAATGTGCTGGGCTGTGCGAAGCTGGGGCACCTCACTCTCGTTCTCAATCGACGCTACAGTACACCGACACGGGTACTGCGACGTCCTCACCCATCAAAGGCATCGCAGCCGCGTTACCTCAGCTCTTCCTCCTCTCTCGCATCTCCAACGCGCCACACGGTTTTGCCAGCCGTGAGGGATGAGCTCTCGAGCGAGGAGCTGGACGCACTTCTCGCCTTATCTCTCGCCCTGTACGAGGACGAGGCTCTCGCGACCGCGGCCACGGCCTCTGTCTCTGCGTCTGCAGACGTGAGCTCAAGGGACGGACAGGCAGCTCTTTGCGAAAGCAGAACACAGGCGGGGTCCACCTTGTTGAGTGGTGACGATACCAACGGGCGTGTGTCGCGCCCCTTGCATGACGGGGCAGCCGTCGCTTCGCCGGTGGACGTGTACGCGTCAATTGACCCAAATGATCTGATGGACATCATGTCGGAGGCGTCGGTGGAGGCCCCCGCTATCGAGCAAGATGCCACACAGGCAGCGAACACAAACGTGCATGAAGGGGCGCGCACCGGAAGTCATCACAGGAGGAGCAGCAACAGCGGCATTGGGGAACATAGCGAAGCTTCACGGCCTCAAAGTGGTCTAGCGGAGAAGGGAAGGTGCAGCGAGAGTTCAGGTCCGCGCGCAGCTGCCTCGACAATGTGTCTGCGCACGACGGCAGCGCTCACGATGAAGGCACCGGCGAATCAAACGGACGGGATGGTGACACCGCTGAGCTCGACGTCCCACACAGCTGCAACGACGCTGACCAGCGAGGCGACCGCCACGGCCCTCACAAATCTGCTCTCCTCGGACGAGGCACCGCTCGAGAAGAAAGTCATGGCGTTGTTGGACGCGGTCAGCCGCCACGGCACCTCCTCATCGCGCTCACGCAGAGGAGATCAACGGCGTGGTACGGACGCCTTCTCTAGCGCATCCAGCGACGCCGCCGCCATCTCGTCCGTGTTCGCGAATGCCTCTGCACTGCTGCTGCCCGGTCTTGACATGAAGGCCGTGTTGGCCCACGGTGAGCTCGCAGGGCGGCAGCTGCGCAACTTGTCTCTGCCTCGCTGCGACTTCTCACACGTGCGGTGGGCAGAGGTGACGGTCGAGGACTGCGACTTTGCCCGTAGCATATTCTATCAGGCAACGTGGCACAACGTGTTGTTTCGCCGCTGCAACTTCACTGGATGCCTCATGAAGGAGGTGCGCTGCACCGGGCGAGTGCGGGTGGAGGACTGCGCCTTTCGCCTGGCCGCCGTGGGATTGCAGTACAGCACGGAGGCCGATGCAGCTGCGGACACCGACGACGACCACCGTGCACCTCACCAGCACCATCATGTGCCAGGAGATCGAAGAAATCGGAGCCACGTTGAGACGGGCGTACGGTTTGTGCGGTGCGACTTCGATCTGAGTGATTTTCAATTCAGCCGGGGTTTGACCAATCCGACTACGTTTGCGCAGTGCAGCAACACCCACCTTGCCTCGAAGTTTCCGCTGCGTATGCGCGGCGGTGTGAGCTGACACATCGGCCTGGCATCGATTTTTCTTCTGTGCACCACCTTGTGTGTTGCGGCAGGAAAAAAACTCGCTGTGCCTTTTTTTTTCTTTTTTTTGCTCGCCTCTTCACTCTTTACAGGCAGGCTGATCTCCACCAACTGGCTTTTTCAGGTGTGTTTGATCTGCTTTCCTGGTCTTCACATAAATAGCAGTACCGTGCGCTGATTGAGCGCGTTAAACAAAACGACTGAAGCACACAACGAAAAAAAAAAAAAGGGACAGCGACGCACACTCACAGTTTGTTTGTAAGACTGGATGCTTTGTTTGTGTGTGTAGCATGTCACTACTCTTTCTCTTTATCTGAGCACAGGTGGGAATATAATCAAACTGATTCCCGCAGCATATATGCAGATGGAGAAGACGACGCGCAAAAATAACAACGACACAGTGCAGGCAACGCGAGACCGCCTATGTTTTTTTTTTCCGTCTCTGCCGTTACTGTCGGCGCTTTCTCTCTGTGTTCACTTGTTGTTGACCATTCTCAGGCTGCACCTCGCCGGTTGAAGACGACTGATGTTTTTTTTGTTTTGTTCAAATGTATGTTATTGAAGTTTCTGCCATTCACTCAACTCCCCCTTCGCCTTTCTCTCGCTCGTTCTTTTCTTATATATCTGCATCGCGGATGGCTGAAGGTGCACTTCTTCGAAGTTTTTGTTTTCTTCCCCCTGACGTTTTCCTCGTCGTCGTGCTCACCACATCTTCTCTTTCTCTATCTACGTGTGGACGCAGCACACACACACACACACACGCACAAGCTCACCACAATAACAACATGAGTGCATCGTCCCGCTCTGCCGGTGCGCTGAGTGGGTTGGCGCCGTCCATGCCGGCCACCACCGCCGCCGTCCCCGCCGCCGGCGCCACCCGCGAGGACCCCTGGCCGCAGATGGAGAAACAGGTGGGGGCGATGCTGGCCGAACTGACCACGCAGATGCAACGATTTCGCGACACGCCAACGCCCACGGTGATTGCCGAGAATGAACTGCTGGAGTCGGTGGCGAGTTGCAATGAGGCCGTCGAGGACATGCGCTTCGCGCTGGACACGGCCATGGAGCACCCGGAGTCCTTCGCGATTACAGCGGAGGAGCTTCAAAGCCGTGCGGAGCGCATCCGGGCGTGGGAGCGTGACATGATGAAGGCGCAGCAGCTCGCCGAAAAAGTGCAGGCGGCCCAGCGGAAGCGCACGGCCGCTGCGCAGGACGATGGCGGCATGGACAGCGCCAACCGCGAGAACAACGACTTTCTTCGCCAGGAGCATGAGGTGCAGCACGACGTGATGCAGCAGGATGACGCCACTCTTGACCGCCTCTCTAGCGGCATCCACCGCGTGAAGGACACGGCAGTCAATATCCAGGACGAGCTTGGCACGCAGGAGCACATCTTAGACGACATAGACCGCGGCATGACGCGTGTGCAGCAGCGGCTAGATGGTGCGATGAAGAAGGTGGGGAAGCTCCTTGACTCGACAAGTGACAAGGGCAAGCTGATCTGCATCGCAGTGCTCTTCGTAATTCTTATTATTCTCATCTTCGTGATCATTCGTTAGAATTGATCAGCAAACCTTGGCAGTGTGGCGTCGGTGGGGGCGAGGGAGTAGCAATAGAGAGGAAGGGCATTTACGTGTCAATGCACTTCTGTATATTTATATCCTCACTTTCGCAGTGAAGACGAGTTTCACAGAAAGGCTCTTTCCCCCCTCTCGTTTGAGTTCTCCCAGTTTCATCTTAGCCAGCGGATGTCGTGTGCACTTTCCCCTCCCCCCTTGTTGGCAGACGCCTGCCCATTTTTATTAATTTTTTTTATACTGTCAGTGGGCAAGAAGCGACAGAGCTCGACATTGCGATACTTTCTCCCTTTTTTATGTTGTTGCACCTCGGCGATTTGTGTTGTTCGTGTGAGACTAGTATTCTACCAAGCTGAATGCGTATGCTCTTACGTTTTTTTTTTTCCTTTTCGCGTTGCTTTTTTGACCTCATATCGAGTTGTATCTTCCCCCCCTTTTTGCTGTTCAACACAAAACACAGCAAGTGCATTTTGACCACGAGCACGCACAAAAAACACGCTGATCAGAGGCAAATGCACAAGTGCTTGCCCAATGTGTTTTCAGAAGACAATGGATGCTCTTGAGGTTGTTCTCGTATCCAAAGGATAATCTCAGTAAACCGAGCAGAGGGTGCGTAAACTCTCCTCCGAACGCAACGACTGCAGAAGGCAAAAAAAAACCGCAACAACAACAAAAGAGAGATTACAGAAAGCCGCACACGGTGTCAAACATGTTCCTTTCGTTCATTTTACGCGAGGGACATCGCGGGAGAAAAGAGAAAAAAAAAACAGAACTAAAAGGCCGCGATAGATGCTTTCTCCGTCACCTGTTCTCCTCAACGTCATTTACCTCTCCCCCCGTCTCCACCTTATTCTCTCCCTCTTTCTGTTTTATGATGCCTTTTGTGTTGATTCTGAATCACACGTCTCCTCTACATTAACTCCTGCGTAACATGTATGTTGCGTGTCATGACAATATTAACACACATATACGCCAAAAAAAAACAACAACAACAATATCAACAACAAAAGAAAAGTCGCAAGCGACCAGAAAGCAACAACAACATCTCTTTTTTGTTTTGCTTCACAGCGTCGGGCAACTCCTTTTTTTTCTTCTTACGTCTTCTTCTTTGTGTTTTCGTGTGCGTGTGCATCGTGCGCGATGGTGTCGCATCCCTTTACCGCGGCCGCCGTGCCTCGCCTCCTCGTTGGCGCGCTGCTTGCCTGCCTCATCCTCGCCACTATCACCTCTGCCGCGGAGGAAACAGTGTCGTACTACGGTCAGCTGCGCCTGCCCGAGGCGTACCTGCGCCACCCCGATAGTCAAAACCCGCTCAACAACATCCAACAGGGCAGCGTGTTGCTGACGAACGGCCAGACAACAATCATGGTCCCCACCGCCCGTGACGGCTCCTTCATCGCGTACAAGCTACCGTATGGCACGTACCTGATGCAGGTGGACTACCACGACTTCGAGTTCCCGACGATGCGCGTTGATGTGATGTACCGCGAGAGCGGTGACGGCCAGCACGAGCCGCTGATTCGCACGTCGACCAACGACTACCCTGTGAAGCAGGTGGAGGGCACCGGGCTGGAGGAGGAGAGCCCTGCGATGATTCCACTGTCTGGGGTGCATCAGTATTACATGCCTCGTCAGCAGATGCGGTTGATGGACATCCTGAAGAACCCGATGATTATGATGCTGCTCGTGTCCGGTGGGCTTATGGGAATGATGAAGCTCTTCCCCGAGGAAGACGTGAAGGAGTCGCAGAAGATGTCGCGGGAGTGGCAGAAGAAGCTGGCGGCGAAGGTGGCTGGGGCGGCGGAGAAGCCTAGCGCGATCAAGAAGTAGTAGGTGCTCTCTATCTCGATGCCTTAAAAGTTTCTTTTTTTTTTTTGTAAAAGAAGATGATGAAAGCTTTAAAGGCATCTACACAAAGGACTGAGAGATGGGTGAATGGGCGGCCAAGTCTGTCTTCTGGCGTGCTCGTCTTCTTCTTCTTCTCTTTGATTGGGCTTTCTTCACGGCTTCCTCCCTACTGCTTTGTCATCTTGACCTGACCACTGTATGTGTGCTTTCTTGTTCATTGTACGTACATTGTGGTGAGAGCGTGGTGGCTGTGTGAACAGGGGGTTTCGCTAGACTCCAGATAAGTGCTGTCTCTCTCTCTCTCTCTCTTGCCTTTGTTGTCGGTGGGCAACTCGCCACACCCACACACAAATACACTTTCTCTATCATGGACACAAGAAAAAAAAAAAAACCAACTTGTGCTTCTCCTTTTTTTTTTTTTTGCCGTTTAATTTTCTCTACCTGCGGAAGTTTATTTCTTTGCAGTGAAAGATCGCGTTTTGCTCTTTTCATGTTTGTTGCTGTCTTCTCGTTGCCTCTCGCACTCTTTGGCGTTGGGCGGTTCCTTGTGTTGTTATTGATATCCACGACGATAATTAAAAGAAGAAGAGTATGTATCTGAGGAGAAATGATAGCGTGCTAGGGCGGACGCAGCGAAAAGAAAAGAGAGGAAAAGGAAAAAAAATACAGAAATGGCATCTACTAGCTGAGTGGGAGCCACTCTTCGCAGCTGCCATCGTCTTTTCCGTTCAACTGTGTTGACTTGTCATTCGCTTATCCGAGGGGCAACGCCCAGTTGCTGTGCATCTTTAGTTCTGGGGTTTTTGAAATCTCTTGTTTTTTTTTTGCCAATTCTTACTGACTTTTCATGCATTTTGTAACAGAAGGCGAGGTAAACGTGCGTGCGACGCGCAACAATCAACGAATCATTGCAGGACTGAATACCCACGTACACTCCCTCAACGCTTTTTCAGAGAACACAACTGTGAGTTTATGTTCGTGATTTTCATTTTTTCACCCTCCTTCTCCTCACCATATGGTTCTGATTCTTCACTTATGGCTCTACACTCCTCACGTATTGCTACGCTCATTTGCCGTTTGTAAAGCAAATAGCATTTAGCACCAAAAACAACAACAACAACAAATAAAGCCGAGGCAGACGCTTAGCGGGTGTCATCACGGTGAGTCCAACCAGACAGCAATTCATCCTTTTTGCAAAAAAAAGAAGAAGAAGAAGAGAAGTACACAACAAAACAAAACGCGGGGCTTTCCAGAGATGTCGGCGCGTGCGCGCACGCTGATGCGGTTGACCACCATCTTTGTGGTCACCTTTGTGGTGACGTTCCTCATCGCTGTTCCTTTGCTGGAGGCGAAGCGAGCCGGTGGGGGAGCTATGATTCCTTCGCGTGAGATGGAGGGGGTCGAGGACGTGAACAGCGAAAACTACTACGACATCGTTGGACACGACCGCTACGTGCTACTCGAGTTCTACGCGGATTGGTGCGGGCATTGCAAGGACCTCTCTCCTCTGTATGCGGAGTTTGGCCAGTACGTGCAGGTGCGACCGGACCTGGTGGACAAGCTAATCGTGGCGAAGATCAACTCTCCGGAGAACAAGCGTATTCAAGCGCGGTACAAGATCCAGGGATACCCGACGATATTGCTGGTGCCACCGTTTTCCCACACCGGAATCGAATTTCAGCACTCACGCGACTTTAACCGCCTTGTAGAGTTCGTTGAGGGGCAAGTTCTCAAGTCCGCGTGAGTACGCAAGGAATGAAACTACAATGTGTAAAATATAAAAACCATCTGCTTTTCTTCTTCGCAATTCATTGGTAGAAAATCGTTCCAATGAGTGTTGGTTATTTCGTCTGATGCAATGGATCGTCATTGAATCACGTTGTGTCGTGTCTTTTTTTTTATTTCGCAAGCCTATTATTCGTTTATCATTGTTGCACGCGTGAAGCATATTGCTGCGCTTCCTGTGTGAGCTTTTGTGTCACCATGTAGCTAGCCAACCTTCTAAGGCACACATACACACACACATACACAGACACAGAGCAAAGCTGTAATCTTGAAATAAGCGCCAACATATTCGCACCGCTATCGCAGAGCCAACCACGAGAAGAGAAGCCAAAAAAAAAGAGGAAGATGTTATCAGACAAACAAAAAAAAAGCTTTCAGAGGTTCAATAGTTAAGGGTTCATGTTATCGAAGCGAGCAAGTAAACTGCCTTGAGGTGTCTGCTTCCCTTTCTTTTAAAAGCTTTTCTCCGTCTCTTGTCCCTTCCCCTTTGTATTAAACTCCTTTTTTTGGTGTGTGTCACTAATTTCCCACCAAAACTGCTCTTCTTTTGGGCACTTTCGTCTATAAAGGTAGAACAACAACAACAACAAAAGCAAAAAAATAACCTCCTCTTACTTTTTCTTATTCATCCAATTGCACCTAGCTGGTTTCATCAGCTTAAGGGGGAAAAAAAAACACCCTTTATTATTGTCCATCTTCGACATCGCTTCTGCAGTGTGTTTCATCATCGACTTCATTGTCAGCATCAACATGGCGACAGCGAAGCGCTTCCTGGCGGCTCTGCTGTTGGTGGCCGTTGTCATGGCCGCGGTGGCCTCTGCGAGTGCCGACGATCCAGGTGTGGAGATGCCGGGCATCGTGCAGCTGACCAAGACCAACTTCAAGCAGCTCGTGGGCAAGAAGCAGGCTGCCCTGGTGGAGTTTTACGCGCCGTGGTGCGGGCATTGCAAGCAGATGGCCGGCGAGTTCGCCACCCTCGGTGCTGCCTTCCAGCGCAGCACAACGGCGAAGGACTTGCTGGTGATTGGCAAGGTGGACGCCACGCAGGAGCGCGACCTGGGCAAGGACTACGGCGTGACGGGCTTCCCCACCATTCTCTTCTTCCCCGCCGGCTCGAACAAGCCCGTGAAGTACGAAAGCGGACGCACCGCAGACGACTTTGTGAAGTTTCTCTCCGAGAAGGTGCCGAGCCTCCAGATGTCAGTGCCGCAGGAGGTGCAGTACGCCACAGAGCTGACGATGGCCAACTTCAACGCCGTGGCCAAGGACCCCAGCAAGTCGGTGCTCGTGATGTTTTACGCACCCTGGTGTGGCCACTGCAAGGCCCTGAAGCCAAAATACAGCCAGCTGGCCAAAATTTACGAGAACGACGAGGACGTCGTGATCGCCCGCGTTGATGCGGACAACAGCCGCAACAAGCCCCTCGCAGCGGAGTACGGCGTCACTGGCTTCCCCACCATTATCTTCTTCCCCAAGGGCGACAATGCCAAGACGGTGGAGTACAAGGGTGGCCGGGATATCGAGGACTTCTTAAGTTTCGTAAACGAGCGCGCCGGCACCAACCGCCTCGCCAACGGTGATCTTTCGTGGGATCACGGAGTGGTGGAGGCGCTGTCGAAGGCGGTCGCAGTGGTTGCGTGGGCCAAGGAGGACGATATCGCGGCAGCCGTGGAGAAGGTGAGGACGGCCGCGGCCGCGCTGCCAGAGTCGCTGAGCACCGCCTACTACGTGAAGACGGCGGAGCGTGTGGCCGAGAAGAGCGGGCAGTTTATCGGGACGGAGCTGGCACGCCTGCAGCGGACCCTCGACGGCGCGGTGACCGGCGCGCGCCGGGATAACATGCTGATTCGCATGAACATTCTGTCCGCGATCTCAAAGGAGCTTTAGTGGAGAGAGGAGGGGAGAGAGAGAGAGAGCTGGTGAGGTGGAAGAGGGTAGCAGAGTCACGGTGCACTGCTTGGCGGTGCTCTGTTCACTCCATGTCTTTTCTTTTTTCACTCTGTGCTCATTTGTTCATTCTTTTCTTGTTGGTTTTACTGTTGGTTGTGTCGTTTTTACTCGTCTGTCTGTGTTCAAATCTGTGACCACTTCTTTTTTCTTTCTTTACCTCTTTGTTCACACACACACACAGACACACACACTTACGTCGTGGCTCATCTTGGGCTCCAGATGGTGCATTATGCGAAACTGAGTGTGTGGGCACCTGCGATCTTTCTGTTGTGTTGTGCCTCCAGAAAAAAACAAAAAACAAAAAAACAACAAAGGGTGAAAGAGAGAGACCCTTTCGTACGTCTTCTTGCCCTGCAATGAGGAACCCTGCGGGTGTGTGTGTGTGTGCGCAGAAGCGAGAGGTGGAAGGTGGCGTAGCAACACACCATCAATGCAGCCCACGCGGAAAGTTAACAACAACAACAAAAAAGATGGAGATGCAAAGAAAATCACACGTGTAGTCTTGAACGGCCAACACCTCTACAAGAGAATTTGTCTCGTTATTCTTCTTCTTAAACAAGAACAAAAACAAGCTATTAAAGTGGTGAACCGATGCGTGTAACAAAGAAGAACAACATTAAAGATCAGCAGCGCAGATCTCTTTCTGTATTTTAGGCACCCGCAACATGCTTTTGACGCGAAGACATGACCTTGTGCTGATTTACGCTGCTTACTTACAACCGAGCTACACTTCCAATAGACGTGTCTGAGAGAGGCAGCTAGGGAACAGGCAAGTAAGAAGACGAACAATTTGCAAACGCAAATCGATCGCCACTTTTTTTTTCAAAGTTAAAGTGCGGGGAAATACATCCGCAAACGAAATGCCCGACATAATCTTAGCTTGTACAGCACGCAGCTTCAGAGCGAAGATCCAGGGCTCGCTTTCGTAATCCTATCCTCCTCCTCTTCCTCTTCTTCTTTGCGTTCATGCAGCTAAGAGCAGCGCATCTTTCAGCTTTGCATAGCGGACTACTGCGCAAAAGGTTGTCAGCTCGAAGTCGCTTCGATTTCACAAAAAAGAAAACAAAAGCAACAAAGCGAACACCAACAGCAAAACAACAACAACAACAACAACCATCACTACCATCACCGCGGCAACGGCAACAAAAGCAACAGCAACAACCAAAACGGTACGTCCACGCAAGAAAAACTGAGCTGTGTTGTGTGATACATCCCTGACACAGACTTCTACCTTTCTTTTTTGTTTTCTCTCTCTCTTTCCGTATCCTCGCATTGCATCACCGCTTCTGCATGACGCTCGATGGCACGCTGGCTGGTGTGCGTTACCGCCGAAGCCGACGCGACGATGCGGCACCGCTGGCCCGCATGATGGGGCTGGGCGATGCGGTGGGCGATGGTTTGCCCACACCGGGCGTCTTCCACGTCTTCGCGAAGCGTGACTTCGCCACCCTCATTGAGACCGCAATGCTCTGCGTGACAGCGGTCCGGAAAGGCACAGCAGCCGTTGGCGAGGCAGCTCACGCAGATGCACCGCCTCCCGAAGAGGCGGAGGAGAAGGAGGAGGAGGTGGTGGCCGGGTTTATTTGCCTGGACGACACGCCACTCGACCACAGCGCAGGAGGGGACGGGGCGGCAGCTGCGAAGAGCGTGCCAGCGTGGATGGCGGCCTTTGCAGCCACAGAGCAGGCGCGCGGCGTCACACTCGAGAACAGTCTGTGGCTGCGGATGCTGCTGGCGCCGGCAAGCACCGTCACCGGCGGCGCGGCGACCGAGGCAAGCTACACGGCCGAGGCGATGACGATGGACCTGCTGCGCGTGGCCCTGGGCAGCCTCTGCGGTGTCGAGCACCTCTTTATGTCCCTTGGTGGCTCCTTTGCGTGTCTGAGCCGCATCGCTGGTGTGTCGACGCTCTCCCCCAGCTCCGCCTCTCCGGGCTCGCTGCACCACCTCGCCCGCGCCTCTGTCGTGCCTCCGCTGACGATCCGTCAGGGGCGGGTGGAGGACTACGACGACGCCGTAACGCTGCTCGTGGCGGACGGCCCGGGCCTCATCACCGAGCTGCCGCCGCAGTTCTACCTGGAGGAGCTCTTGCAGGCGCAGGACGCGCAGCACAAGGTCGTCGTTGCGGAGGACTCGGTCACCCACGCTGTGGTAGGACTCGCGTGCGTTCGTCAACTGGCGCTGGAGGAGCAGCAGTACCTGGCAAGCTTCTACAACACTGACGCGCTGGAGCGGCTGAAGCCGGTGAACGTCGATGGCAGCGAGGCCGCCCACGCACGGCAGTACCAGGACGGTCGCACGCCCTCAGGCACTGCCAGCATCTTTTTTCTCTACTTCAACCCCCGCTTCGAGCACAGCGCCTACCAGCTTCTGCCAGCCATCTTCCGCGAGTTTCCCACCTGCGACTACGCGGCGCTGCAGCGGGCCCACACGCAGACGCTGCCGGAGCCGATGGTGCTAGCGCGCTTTCAGTACATGCCACTGCGTCGCTACCAACCCCACAACGCGAGAGGGGAGGTCACGCCGCCGCCGGATGCGCTGTGGGTGTGCCCGCGCGTGTCGCTCGAGGCGGAGGTCGGCATGCAGGCCCAGGTGCAGCTCGTATCGGACCCAGCCTCTGCAGAGCTCCGGGAGGCGGTTCTGTCGCAGTTCACTGCCGCCCGCGCCGTCTCGCCGGCCGGATCGGGCGTGCACGCGGTGCTGCATCATCAACAGAGCCGCGGCGGTAGCGCGAGCAGCACGGCCAGCGGTGGGGCAGGAGGCACGCACGGCGGCTACCCGGGCTGCTCTGCAGAGCTCGTCGGCGCTCTGCGCGAGGATCTCGGTGTTGAGCCCGCTCACTCGCAGCAAGCGGGCAAGAAGCCCTCTACCGTCCCTCCGCCACATCGCGCTGTGTTTGCCCTTTCGTGGGGCCTTCCTCCCTCGACCTCCGCTTCCTCAGCGTCATCGCCGACGACGCGAACGGTGGTTGGTGTCCTCTCTGTCCAGCCTCTTTCCATGTCCGAGGTGTACGCCCTCCGCGCCAACTACGACCTCGACCGCTTTCTGTCCTTCAACACCACCGGCGGCTTCGACTACTCGGCGACGGACATCGCCGCCAGCGCCGAAGAAGGTCCGCTGCGGTACCGCTCAGCCGAGGTGCCGAGTCTCGCCGTGCGCTTCGTCTACATCCGGCCGGCGTTTCGCCACCACCTAAAGTTTTTTCTGTGCGAGGTGCTGCGGCAGACTGCGACGCAGGTGCTGGTGAACCTGACCAGCGTCAACGCCACGCTGTCGCAGACGGCGCTGTCTTCCTTCACCTATGTCCCGCCACGGCGCGTGGTGGAGGCCGGTGCGGCGGGTGCGGCCACGACGGAGATCAAAACGAATTACTCAAACGTCGGGAGCGGGGATGGAGCGAAGAAGCTGACGGATGGCATTCCCGAGGTGAACGACGTAACCCCTGTGCTGTCGCACAAGGCGTCCAAGACGAGGGAGAAGGAGTCTGCCAGCACAGCCCTGGCTCTCAGCTCTCTCTTCTTCACCACCCGCCGCCTTCTCAGTGACGAGCGGGTGCGCGTACACCCCCGCATCGTCGTTGTTGGTGCAAGCGCCACCGCCCTAGCGATGCTCTACGAGCTCTTCCGTGTTCCCTACGTGGACATCCTGAATGTAACCCTGATCTCCACCGACGGGGTTCCGCAGCATCCTAATCAGGCCATTGGCGACAGTGTGGCCACGCGCACCCGTCAACAGCAGCTGTGGCAAGCCGATACTATGGAGCTCCTAGAAAGGGAGTACATGCGGCTGCGTCTGGGCGATGGCTTCCACGCCGCTGCCTCCCTCAGCATCGGCGCCAACGTGGTACGTGTGGTGCAGGGCACCTTGATGGACATCGACACCAGCCTAAAGTTTGTGCAGCTCGAGAACGGCACCTACGAGCCCTACGACCACCTCGTGTTAGCCACGGGACGGCAGTACATTGTGCCGCCGTCGATTCGTGCTTTGCAGCAGCAGGAGGCCCGCAGCGCTCGCGGCGGTATCCTCGCCTTGTCGGGTATCGTCGCGGAGGACAAGCTGCGACACGCGCTGGCAGAGTTGAACCAGAACAGCGCCACGTCGATTTCGAATGTGGTGGTCTACGGCTCTGGTCTAGACGCGATTGCGACGCTGTCCACGATGATCTCCCTCGGCTTCCCTGCGCAGCGGCTCGTGCTGTGCCGACCCCAGGCCGATGCCGTGGCGGCTGGCGCAGGCGGCGGCGGCTTCGCAGACCCGGCGTGTGGTGATGCCGTGATGGCGCTGCTTCGTGTGTTGGGTGTGACAGTGCTGGATGGCTACGGAGTATCGCGTTTAGAGTTCGACGACGACGTGCTCTCCTCTGTACTCCTCGCCTCTCTGTCCTTCGAACGGAAGGCTGGGGACGCCGTGGAGATGCCGTGCGCGTTGTTTGTGTGTTTGGAGGAGAAGGACATCGACCACAACGTGCTCTCTGCGCTGACCAAGCGCTCCATCGTGTTTGACGGTCGCGTCATCGTCGGGACCGCCTACGAGACAAGTCAGCCAGACGTGTTGGCGGCGGGGCCGGTGGCGATGTTCACCCGCCGCTACGGCGCCACGGAGTCCTTTGAGGACTACAACGCACGCGACGTTGGCCGCGATGTGGCGCACGTCTTGCTGGGCCGGCTGGGCATCGAGGAGTTCCGTCGCAAGCCAGAGGAGGCGGCAGCCGCACAACCGCAGGACGAAGCTGCCGGGTCCGGCGGTTCTGCGGCCACACCAGATTCCACGTTTGCCTCGTCCTTCCAGGCGAGCCCGCCACACGCCTCACTGCCGTCGTACACGTCTCCGGTGGCTCGCCGGGTGCGACTGCCTTGCCACTATCATTACTTCAGTGCCGTCCGCGGCGCCGCGCAGTTCAATGCAGAGGAGTGCATCCGTCTAGACTACTGCTCGGCGGATATGACCGCCGTCTCGTTGGACGATGTGCAGACGAAAGCGACTCCAAGCCACGACGGCGATGGCGGCCCCGTGCGAGAGATGCTGATTGTGTTTGTCCACCGCCAACGTCGGACAGTGGACGGGGTTGTGTATCTTGGCAGTGGCGCCCCGCCGGTACACAACTACCGCGCCATGATTGGATTGCCGGAGTCGCTCTTCCACTTGGAGTTTAGGTACAACGAAGCCCTCAGCGGCAGCGGCCAAACCAACCACGCGCAGAACGTCGCAGCAGGGTCCGCTGGCGCGGGTGCGCTGACGGCGCCGCCGCGCAACAACAGGCTGGATCTTGTAGCGTATTTGCACCTGCCGCTCTTTCGACCACTTTTCTCCGACCACTTCATCGTCTTCTTCGCACAGCTGCGGCAGGAGATGGAGGCCAGCGAGGACGTCGTTGCCGCACGGGAGCGTGTGGTGCGGGAGGGTCAGGCTTCCGGCGCGCTCGCCCCGGCTGCTGCCGCCGCCCAAGTTGCGGCGTTGACGGATACCCGCAAAGCGTTTCGATACAAGGTGCAACTCGCCTTGCTGAAGTTCTTGCATGAGGGCAAGGACCGGCGTCCGCAGACCATGTACCTGCCCAGCATCGAAAAGCAGCTGGCCACGACTCGCAGCGTTGGATAGATTTGCAGGGGGAACTTTCAGTAGTACGTTTCGTTTCGTTTCGTTTCGTCGTTGTTATTTTCTTTCTCTTCTGCCAGTGTTGTTGTGCAGCAACTGTGTGACAAAAGAAAGTAGCTGCGCGGTTCTATTGAAACGTGAGCTTAGTATGCTTCGTTTCCCCTGCGAGTAACGCAACGAAGAGAGAGCGCATTTACCTTCTTTCTCTAACAGAGCCTACCAAAACGCATTAGCACTTTAGATGTATTCACCATTGGCCAATGAGTGATTCCACAGTGATGTAATTTACTCTCTTCCGCATGGGCGGGTACGCAGGCGCGTGCACGGCACCTTTGATCGGAAACTTGTTTTATCTCTCACGTGGACGTGAACCTGAACCAATTTAAATCAAGAAACAACAAAAATAAATAGATGTTTTTTTTTGCTGGAAACTGCGGAGTTCAGGCGCAATCGAAAATAAGTTTGGTACACTGAACGAAAGACAACTCTGGAGCCTGACGAGATGACTCGCCTCGTCTCTCTTTCGATCTATGTCAGGCGAATGCAGGATGCTGTGTGTTGTGGAGAGAGAGAGAGCAGCAGCAGTTGGAGGATGGGCTTCTTTCCTCTCTTATCTCGCACAATGAGTGTGCAAAGGCGGTTGCACCCCCGCACACACCGCCGTTGCAATTTGGTGCACTGACTAGCGCGCTCCTTGATAGCGAATGCACCCCTTGTATTCTTTACAGCGCTGCTGTTTGTCGTCGTGGTGATGGTTCTAGTTCCCCTCTCGCTCTTCCTTTTCCTTTACTCATCAATCTAATCTAACACTATCCGATGCTCTCTTGCTTTTAAAATGGATCATTTAATTTGTTACAATTTAAACGGCAACCTCACGCGCGAAAGAAAAAGCCTTCGCTTTCTATTCACAACCAGACAACTTTCTTTCTCTCCCCCTATTGCAAGTCCTCCAATGTTCCGCTTCACTGCCCCCGCTCTGAAGAAGCTGCAGCCGCTGGGCCAGCGCGTGCTGGTGAAGCGCACGCAGGCTGCAAAGCAGACGAAGGCCGGCATCCTGATCCCTGAGCAGGTGGCTGGCAAGATCAACGAGGGCACGGTGGTGGCTGTTGCTGCGGGGTCGAAGGACTGGACGCCGACGGTGAAGGTGGACGACACGGTGCTGCTGCCCGAGTACGGCGGCTCCGCTGTGAAGGTGGAGGGCGAGGAGTTCTTCCTGTACGACGAGAGCATGCTGCTCGGCGTGCTGTCCGCCTAAGCTGTGTGGTGTGCGCATGACAGAGGCGAGCAGAGCACGTGTGTAGTGCGTGTGCGTGCTGTATGTGCTTCCGTGGAGCTCGAGTGCGACACAGTGCTTGTGCCCAGCCTCATTCTTGTATTTTTTTTTCTTTTTTTTTTTGGTTCTCCTTCTCTTTCTTCTTTCGTGAGTTAACAGACACTGTTGAGATGCTGATTGGTTCGTTTCGACCGGTTTTACACACAACCGAACACAGATTACCCCTTATTTTTTTCTTCTGATTATTACTATTATTAAATATGGTCGTATTCTTCTTATTTTTTTTTCTTCGACCTTTTCTCTCCATCACGGTAGTCGTCGCACATTTCATCTTGTATTGGTTTCCCCTTCCTCTGTCATGCGTGGCTGCCGCAGATACATAGGCGGGTCTTCTGCGACACCAGCCTCACATCTTTCTCTTCACAGGGGTGTGAGGCTCCGGAGGGCGACGCGGTTAGGTTAGGCGTATGCAGACGCGTGTGCCTTTATTCGTTGATACACGTGGATGCAGGTCTGCTCCGCTTTCACGAGACTGTGTGTTTGTGTATGTGTCTATGTCTGTGAGTTTGTGTATCTGCGCGCGTAGGCCGGGAGAGCAAAGAAAGGCGGATGCCAAATCATGTCAGCAAATGGCGCCGCTCAACACTTCTCGCTTCGCGCGCAAACGCGATTACCGGAAG
Source organism: Crithidia brevicula (assembly GCA_030849845.1). NCBI lineage: Eukaryota > Euglenozoa > Kinetoplastea > Trypanosomatida > Trypanosomatidae > Crithidia > Crithidia brevicula. Next base: position 257,803 of record JASAOD010002024.1, read on the forward strand.
GATAGTAGAGTTGAAGAAAGAAAAAAAAAAAGTGGAATTGCAAATAGACAGCAAGAAAGCGCACAAAAGCCGAGAGAGGAAACAAAAACAACAACAACCTGAGATGGCAGGGAACCCACTTGCGGATTTCATTTGACACCACGCGTGTTCTTCACAAGCGTCAAACAAGCCTCGCGAGACAGTGGGAGTGAGAGAGTGCGGGAGAAGGTGAGCCTCACAAAAAAGATCGTCTTTTTTCACTACGCTGGATGAAACCAAATTGATGGACCTTCACTTCTTTTCTTCCCGTGCTGCGTCAGATCCTTCGATAATGGAAAGGGTAAAGGCACACATGTAAGGACAATCACAGGACATCAATACAATGCACACTCTTTTTTTGTTTGTGATCAGTGATGTTTTTCCTCTAGATGACTATACTTTCTCACTTACTTCCCTATCTCCTGCTCTCGATGCACACATATCTTCCATCCGTCGCTTCCCATCAGCCGTCTTTGTGTTTATCACAGGGTGTACGTGCTGCTGAGCTGAGCTCACGCCTTTGAGGAGAGATTACAAGGTGTGGCTCCATCACATACTACAGGATAAAGCAAGCAAGCGAAGCGCAACAACAACAACAAAAAAGGCTCACTCGGTTTGATGTACCGTGAGGAGGCCGATGGCTCGGCGGTGGTGCACGGCATTGCCGTGGCCCCCTTTGTCCCGGTCCAACATATGCAAATCGACATCACCGCCGTGAATATGCTCGGCAACTACTGCTTCCGCTTCGCACGTGAGCGCGGGTGGCTGCAGACGAGTGAGGAGCTTGCGCAGGCCACGCCGTATGCCGAGAGCAACGACGCCCGCCCGCTGATCGAGCACGAGGGCCACGCCTACAGGACAGCAGACAACACTTTTTTCTTCGCTGGGGTGGAGGAGGCTCTGGCGAACCCGCACCCCCACTTTTATTACCCCCCGACGCCGTCCACTCTCTTTGCCTGCGCACACTTCTATCTGGTGCACGTCGGCAGCAGCTCCTACGGCGTTTTCAGTCGCCTCTACACCTACCTGGACGGCCAGGAGAACACGATGCAGCACCTGCTCGGCACCTTCAAGGTGACCACAGTGTGGGTGTCGAAGGTGAAGCGGACACCAGCGCCGTTGACGCCGAGCAAGCACGCACTCTTTCGCGCTATTCTTGACAAGGCGAAGACGAGGCCGGAGGCGTTGCGGGGTGATGCGGTGCGGGTGCAGCGTCTTGACGCTCAGGCCTTGCTGGCACGCAGCGGGTGGTTTGCTGATGCAGCCGCCGTGTCGGCGAAGCAGCTGCGGACAACGCGAGAGGAGTGCCCCTCAACCTTCTCCGTCACTCTGCCGGGAGACAACGCCCCTCTGCACTTACTGGTGCGACGCTCCTTCACACTGCGCGAGACGGACATCGACTTTAACCAGCACGTGAATCAACTCGTGTCCAAAGTCTTCGTCATCAACGCCTTTCGCGGGGCGTTGGCGGACGCGACGTGCGCGTACTCGCGTCTGCTGCGACCGGGCGAGCTGGCGCTCCGATCGGATCTGCTCTTGCGCAAGTTTCGAATCGACTACGTGCGTGAAGTCCCGATGCGGTACGCTGCGGTAGAGGTGCATCTATTTCCTTTGGATGTGGATCGCGTGAAGGCGCAGTTTCAAGCGGCCTGCAAGCTTTCAAGGCACGCCGTGACCGTCGACGGTGCGTGTAGGGCCTCGCCCACACCTGTCGATGACCCTGCGGTGGAGATGATGGAGATTGGCTTCTTCATGGTTGGTGTGCCGGCGAAGGAGGAGGCGGAGACAACATCGCCGCCTTCGCCCTCTGAAAAGTTCATCGCCACGATAGGCGTGATGACCGCTACGGCTTGTTTTTTGCCGCTGTCGGTGCCACCCGCCGCCCCCTCCGTCTGAGAGAAAAAAAAATAGAGAACAGTAAGCGATGGAGCGAGTATATCGCGTATTGTTTTCCGTGCGTCTTGTGTGGTCTTCGTCATGCACGCTGTGGTGTGTCCTCTATCCCATCTGTGCAAAAGGTGGCAACAAGAGCGTGCCCACAGGCAGCTGCTCCCACAGCAAAGCCTTTATTCCTTTTTTTTTAAAGTTCCTTTCGCCCTTTCATTTTCTCTGCTAAGTATCCCAACTGTGTATCGGGGTGTGTTTGGTCTTTCCCTGTGCTTTCTTATTTAAATGCTTGAGTCGTGGGGCGGGTCACGGCCTCTGCACGCTGTTCTCCCCCGCCTCCTTAGCGTGTGCCTTTTTATGTGGCACAGACGTCTTGCGATCTACATGAGCGCAAAGACGGACTGGAACTTAACAAAAGTGGAACAGCAGCGATGCTACTCCTCGCACTTCCAAAAATTAAAATAAAGTGATGGCATCTAAGGATATTCACAATATAGGGCAGCAACTACAACAACAGCACAAACAAACAGCAAAGATAGCATCGTCACGCTTCTGTCAAAAAATAAAAAGTTTTATTAAACGCTTAAATAATTTCTTATGAAGGCGTTACTTTCCCTCGCACCGACAGAGAGCAAACAACAGCAGCGACAACAACAAAAGAAGAAACTTGTCGATGCTATTTGTTCGTTTCGCGTGCGCGTATGCAAAAAATAAAATAAAATAAAATGATGACCCTTAAAAAAGAAATTTACTAGCGATCCTACGCTTTTTCTTTTTCTCGACCAGTGTGGGCGACCTGCAATCTGTTTGTGCGTCTGTATGTGCCTTTGGCACTCGTGGCACAAACACACACACTCACACACACACACGCACACGTCTACCCTGATACACACACATGTGCACACTTGAAACTATACAGCGCATCCAGGCCAAAGTGCTTCTTTCAAATCCTGGCGGACCCCTCTCGTATCTTTGAGTTGCATCACATCTATCCTCATCTCTTTTCTCTCTCTTCTTGTCTTGGTTATAAATCTTCGTTTTCAATAACGATAACAACAACAAACAAAATTCTCTCCCCTCTATTCTTACGCGTGACCATTGTGTTTGCAGAATTCTTCACAAACTAACGTTAACACAGCTCTGTTACCCGCAGATTAACATAAGTATAAGCCTTCGCTTTCTATTCACAACCAGACAACTTTCTTTCTCTCCCCCTTATTGCAAGTCCTCCAATGTTCCGCTTCACTGCCCCCGCTCTGAAGAAGCTGCAGCCGCTGGGCCAGCGCGTGCTGGTGAAGCGCACGCAGGCTGCAAAGCAGACGAAGGCCGGCATCCTGATCCCTGAGCAGGTGGCTGGCAAGATCAACGAGGNTCCCTGAGCAGGTGGCTGGCAAGATCAACGAGGGCACGGTGGTGGCTGTTGCTGCGGGGTCGAAGGACTGGACGCCGACGGTGAAGGTGGACGACACGGTGCTGCTGCCCGAGTACGGCGGCGCGGCTGTGAAGGTGGAGGGCGAGGAGTTCTTCCTGTACGACGAGAGCATGCTGCTCGGCGTGCTGTCCGCCTAAGCTGTGTGGTGTGCGCATGACAGAGGTGAGAAAACTCCATGGTAATTAAAAAAACCAAAACGCAAAATATAATTGATCAAAGAAAGGTAGTATGTGTGCAGAAGTCGATCGAACTCGCGGAGCAGGGGTCTTGATGACGTGTCTTTCTTCCCATCTTCTATCACCTTTTGAATCATTTTTGTATATTTTGTGCGCAGTCCAAGTGCATGTGTCTTTCCTCTCTCTCAGTATTACTTTCAAATAGGTTGTTTTGTGCCCGTCTGGGTCGAGTTCGCCGAGAGTCTTGTGTGCACCAGCGCGCATGCACATGAGTCGTTACTCTAAACAAGACAAAACAAAAGTGAAAATAAAGGATGCACTCGAGCAAACAACACAAAACAAAAGTATTTTGAAGGCAGAGATGAGAATGGGGATAGCACATGCTGCTTGAGGTTTAATAATTTGCCATTCTGAATTTGATTAGGTACTCTCTCTCTGTCTCTTTCAATTAAAGTCCTCGAATATCTGTTTTCGAACGATTTGTTTTTTCTTATCATTGGGTTTGTGGGCGTGAAAACGAGCAAATATTATTTATATTTAAAAGAACCATCACCACAACAAAAAGGACACGATTGGTTTTGCGATGTACAGCTGCAGCTACCGATGTTCTTCGAGGGCAGCGAAGTTAGAGAAGCAGGAAACGTAAAACGTTTGTTTTCTGCAATGCAAGCTGCGTGCATTTTGACAACAGCTCTCACACTCATCGTGCTAAGATGGTTTTCCTTTTTTTTTCTGGTTTTTGTGTGTGCTCTCATACTACTCTGCGACTCACTAACAACGTTATGCTGTGAGAGGCTGATTGCGTGCGACTCAACGAAGCAGATGAATGTCGTTGCGCAGCAGCTCTTCAAAGGCCGTGTAAACTCTCGTTTTGCATCTGGAAGTGTGCCGTGCAACACTGATCTTTTTTGCGGATTGGTGTCACAAACCTAATGTGTCTTTTGCGCCAACCTCTACTTCAACTTTGCAAGACCTTTTTTTTATCTCTCTCTCTCTCTTCGTTATCTCTCTGGTTTCCTGTATGTGTGGGAAGCCCAACTGCTCTGTAACGACGTTTTTTTTTTTTTCTCTTTTTCTTCTATAGCGTGCCTCAATTTTATTCGATTTTTTTGTTGTTGTGGTGTCAGTATGCAGCGTTTGCTTTCTGCACGGGGCGGTGGCGTGTTAACGCATTCTCTGATCGCGAAGAGGTGTGCGCCTCCGCTCCTTTCATCTACGCTGCGGCGTGGTGGTGTGTTGGCTCGTCATCCGGTGCGTGTGTTCGGTGCAGCCGATATGTGTGCCCGTCGAGAGTGCACTACCTTTTCATCCGCTTCGCCGCCGTTGCCAACGCCCACCACCACCACCACCACATCAACAACAACCTCAACATTCACATCAAAAGGACACGGCCAGTCTGCCGCCACATCCACATTCACATCCGCGTCGTCCACCTCCCCCGTCGCCGCACCACCGCTTGTCTCAGACGAGCTAAACGGCTCGGACGTCCCGCTGACCACGCCGGCAGAGGTCGAGAACGCATTTGCCTGCTCGGTGACGGCGCGCACCGTCAGCAACGCACAGCTGCGCCGTTACCTGGAGCACCTCGAAGCCAAGGACTACGCCTTGGGTCTTGCCGCAGTCAAAGGCGCGAAGTCCGCTGGGCTGCGCGTGAACGCTGGCAGCTACGAGGCGCTGCTCACGTGCCTGATGAACGGTGGGCAGCTGCGCGCCAGTATGGAGCTGTACCAGCAGATGCTGCAGCAGCACATGACGCCAACGCCAAACATGTATGCCGCGCTGATGGAGCTGTGCGTGCAACGAGAGATGCCCAAGGCTTGCCAGACGCTCTTCAACGACCTCCAAAAACGCGGTGTCCGCCCGTCGCAGCGCAACTACGAGCTGATGATCACCAGTCTGGCAGCGGAGGTGCCCCCGCAGTGGGAGCGTGCCATCGAGGTGTTCGACAAGATTGCCGGCGAGCGGCACAGTCGTGTGTCCGCCAACACCTACAACGCCCTCATGCGTGTGTACATGAACATGGACCCCTTTGACTGGCGTGTCGTGTACAACTGCTACACCGAGATGCGCAAGCGACGACCGCGAATCCGCTTGGAATGGGAGAGTTATCTCATTCTGAGCCAAGCACTGCGCAAGGGCCAGGCGGGCTACGTGCGCCGCGCCATGGCCTACTTTGACGCCTGGATCGCCGTGACGCCGCTGCGGTCATGGAACTTCTTGATGGGTGCGCTTGTGTACTTTGCGATTGTGATGGTGGTCAAGTGTGTGATGAGCTACGCCATGCTACGCTACTTCGAGTCCAAGGCGCCATCGACTGCGGATTCTATGCTGCCAACTTAACTCGCGCACGTGCGCACGGCTTCATTGATCAGGCTTCTCTTATCAGTTCTCTAGCGCTGTCACAACGCGTGATGTGACAAGGATCATGCAATCACCTGGTCAGGAGAAGAAAGGCGGTCCTTTCTGGAGAATAAACTTCTCTTCACACACACAAAACGCAACAACAAAAACAATCGATCTAAAAAGCAATAATAAAAAAAAAATGGGCCGAACGTTGCCGTAAGTTCTCTTTTTATCGTTTAGATGGAGCCAAATGCATGTAGGGAAGCCGCGTCGCGACCATTGCTGAAACCCTCCTCAACTTTTTCTCGCTGCCGCCCTGTTTAGAGCCGTTTCGCGTGGTCCTCTATTGATGTCGTTAGCGTAAAAAAGGATGGGGAAACAAATTCCAGTCAACAACACGACTAGCAGCTGCTTGACTAGCGCTAATGGAGAATTCGTCTCTCTCTCTGTGCACGCGAGGACCTCCATGCTATACCACATCTTTTCGTGTCTTCTCCTCTTTCTCCCTTTTCATGCCGACCCACATTTCCGCGGTTCAGATACAAAAGAAATTTTATTACAAGAGAACACAAAGTGCCGCTTAGATCGTCACTAAAAAAAAAGAAGAAAACTACAGAGGCTGGCAGTGTGGACATTTTGCTTTGCTGTCTTTTAGAGTAGAGGTACAAGTCTCCATTATTTAACTTTCGTTATACATCATCTCACCGTTGTGATAGACTGCAGCTTTTGGGGCTGCTAAGCGAATACATTTTTTTCTTTTTTTGGAATTTTTGATTCCAGCTGTTTTGCATTCGCGCTCCTGTTTTTCTATTTTTTTTTCACTCCTTCGCTTTCCGTTTAGCAATTCCTGTTGCCTTCCTCTTTCTCTCACATTCTCTCTATCTCTCTCACGACTCTAACAGATGTCATCGTCGGAGGCCGGTGTTGTCTCTGCGGAGGAGATGGCGATTGCGTCGCTTGACGCGTTCTCCTCGGATGAGCTGCACATGGCCGAGGTCGCTCTTCGTGCGGTATTAGAGAGGAAGGTGCAGGCCCTCGCCAAGGAGCACGGCGAGGCGTTCATCCAGACCCTCATTCAGAAGGAGATTGCCAAGACCAAGAAGCTAGAGTCCGAAGTGGCCACCACCAAGAAGAAGCTTGGGCTGCAGGAGCGCGTCGTGGACGACCTGCGGGCGGAGGTTCGAAAGGCCAACGGACAGGAGGAGAAGGCGAAGTACATGTGCCACACCCTGCAGGAGACGGCGAAGAAGCGTGAGCAGCTGACGGAGAAGGTCAGCGCGGAGATGGAGGCGTACCGACAGGGCGTTCGTGAGCGTGTGGGGCAGAACGTGCAGAACATCCTCGATGAGTGTGAGAAGAAGCGCGAACGGGTTGAGGCGGCGGAGGCGGAGATGACGGAGCTGGAGAAGGCGGTGGCAGACAAGAAGGCTGCCTTTGAGCAGAGCTTTGCGCAGTTTCAAGATGGACTGCAGGACCGCACGAGCCACTACCAAGGCCTCATTGCCGCCTACCAGGAGGCGCTGAAGGAGGTGCAGATGCTGGAGGCGCGCCTTTCCCTCGTGCGTCGCGAGCGGAACTCCGTTGAGATGGCACGCTCGGGCCTGCAGCAGCAACTGGACGTCTACGACAAGCAATTCGAGGGGTTTGCGAAGTCCGCGATGAAGCCGGAGGATGTGGAGGCGTTGGCACAGCGGCAGAACGAGCAGGCGCAGCTCCGCCTGACTGAGCTAGAGAAGGACAAGACGAGGTTGCACCAACAGCGGCTGCAGGCCGACAAGGACCTGACGGACCTGCGGGCAAAGCTTGCTGCGTTGAAGCGGGACATGCAGCAGCTGGAGAAGACCCGAACGGCAGCGGAGAAGCGGTGTCGCCAGGCACAGCAGAACCGCGCCGATAAGAAGTGAGGCACAGCAATACGGATTATTGAAGTGTATGTTTTTCCTTCAAGCCTTCTTTCTGTTTTTCTTTTTTTTTGTCCGCGCGCTCGGCATCTTGTTGTTCTTTTTCCATTGCTTCCTATTTTGCTGCTGAGCAGCGAGGAGGGGTAGAGTGCTTCAGAGCACCGTCATCGTTTTATCTGAACCGCAGCAACGGCAACGAAGCTTCTTAGTTTGTATTGAGAATGAGTCAACATCTGAAGGCTTTGCTAGGCTATGTGCCTCGTCTTTGTCCCACATAAGTCTATTTGTATGTGTGTGTGTGTGTGTATATTGATGCTGTCACGAAGCTTTGATGCTTTGTGTTTCTTGACAAAAAAAAAAAGATGAAATGTTGTATTGAGCTGTTTGCGCCACGTTGTTACGATTTTTTGTTGCTCTTAACGCTGAGTGCGCGCCATATGTTTTATCCTTCTACCTTTTTGTCGACTCACGCCCAGGCGAGGAGGTGTTGCCACATTGTCCTTTTCCATGATTCGTTCACCCCACTATTCCACATATCCATTTTCCTACTGTTTTCTTCACTTTACGTGCAATGCGGTGCCTCAACGTGTGATTGTGTGGCGCACCTTTTCCATATTCTTTTTCTTTCTTTCTGCACTCGCGTTGACTTCACTGTCAAATATTGTCAACGACTAAATCCACGCAACATATGCCTAGGTACAGGTGCCGAAGCGTCAACGAAAAAAAAAAAAAACTGGAAAACACGTATACACGCTCTGAAAATTGTTTATTTTTTAAAGCGATCTTCACGTTGAGTGTAAAGTTTCAATCTCTTCTCACTCATATTCACACGCACGCACACATTTAATTGTAAAGGAAAGACAAAAAAAAAAATATTATTAAAAAGATGCGGCGCTCTTTTTCCCGCTTGTGCAGCAAGATCGACCTCGATGGCACTCCTTCGAAGTACTTCCCACGCTTCCGCCCACGCCGGCTAGTCATGCCGGTGGACCCCAGCGACGTGCACAGCGCCAAGCGCCAGCCCAGCCCTCTGTACGAGGCGGTCAAGGCCCAAACACGTCGCCGTCGCCAGGCGGAGCGACGTGGGGCGGTTCAGCTCGGCACCGTGCCGGCGGAGCGCAGTGTGGGAGACGCCTACCGTCTCATGCTGGATGCGTGTGCGACGCAGCAGCTCTTCTCCGACGCCGCGCTGACGCCGAGGGCGGTGCGCGACCTCGAAGCGCTGGTGAACGCACACACGATAGCCCAGGGGAAGAAGTCGGAGGCTGTGCGTGGTATGTCCAATGACGCAGCGGACGGCAGTGGTGATGCTTGTAGGAAAGGAGATGATGAGGAGGAGGAGGCAAAGCGCACCATAGTCGTGAGCTCGCCCCTCTATGCCCTCGCCTTTGAGCGCGCTGCTGCACCAGCAACGACTTCTTCTACCACCCCGTCTGCGACTTCTGCAGCGGGGCAGCATCAATACAGCGGCACCTCAACGATGCTCTCTGTGCGTGAGGTGGATACGCTCTGGCAGATGCTGGATCACACCCCACTGAACGCCCCCGTGCACGGTGCGCTGGCGCTGCGAGGGGCCGCGCTTGTGCGGACGACGTTGCTGGAGCTCGCCTACGACGTTTACCCGCGCCTGCGCTCGAAGCACGTTCAGCAGCTGCTGCACGAGACGACGGGGCTGCTGCCCTGCGGCCGGATTGCGACCCGCCTCGGTTTTGCCGAGCACTGCGGCGTGGAGGGCGACATTGGGATGTGGAGGGAGCTCAACACGCTGGCGGAGCGACTGCGCATTGCCCGGAAGCAGGCGACGGTGCACCTGCAGCGCGTGGAGAAGGGCGTGGCGGCGCAGCGGCGGTGGTACTGGCGTGCCGTGCTGCGCTCCGCTTCTGGCCGGCTCAAGCTCTTTCCGGTGCACAGAGAAGAGTTGCAGCCACGCCTGGAGTGGGTGCGCAGCTCTCTGTACGCCTTCATTGCCTTTGTCGAGATCGCGGAGCAGTCAGGCGACACACAGGCGCGTGTGAAGCCGCTGATTTACCACCTCTTTGCGAGCCAGCTGGCGCGCCACGCGCGGCGACGTCGCGTGCTCGATGCTGCCGCTGCCGCTGCCGCTGCTGCTGTTGTTACCCGTGCTGGTATGAAGTCCGGCACGGCGCCTGCCGCTGCAGGGGCAAACAGCATTCATGAGGACCACGACAAGGCTGATGCTGTGGCGTCCGGTCTTGCCAACCGCGTGGCGCTTGAGCTGGCCCGCGTGACATCCCGAAGCTCCGACGAAGAGGAGGTGCTCGAGGGCCGCACCCACCCCATGAACCGCCGTGCTGACCGCACACGCGAGCAGTACGAATCCAGTGGCGGCGCCCACGGCACCCAGGCGCTGGTGGACGAGACGCTGGAGCGCCACGCAGAGGCGCACACGCGTCTGGCGCCGCCGCTGCTGCTTCACGCGTTGGAATCGACCATGCCAAACGCCTTTAAGGAGGCACAACTTGTCCTTCGCTACGCCCCCGAGGTCGCGGAGACGCTGCGGCACGCGCCGATCGACGTGGACCAAGCGGTGCGACACGTCGTTGATGTGCAGGAGACGAACAACTACGCCACACTGCACCACACGCAGCAGTACCGTCAGGTCGAGTACACGGCGTGCCGTTTGTACGCTGGGCGGTACTGCCTTGGCGAGGGCAAAGGTGAAACGCTCATGGCGGCCATGCAGGACGCGTCAATGGAGATGCTCTTCCGATACTACCTCGCCACCCCATCCACCGCTGCTTCGCCCATCGAGGCAGCTGCCACGGATACAACAACAGTCGAAGGGAAAGAAAGGGCGGCAGCGGCATCTCCATCAGCTGCGCGAGAGGACGCAGCGAGGGACACGGGCGGCATTCCTGCAGCTCGTATACGACCACCTAGAACCGAAGAGGAGATTGTGCTCTAACCTGCGGCTGATGGGGGGGGGGGGCACATCTTTGCTTCGATGATAAAGCTCCCTTTTCTTTTTGTCCCTTTTTTCTTTTCTCGCGTCGCCGTTCTCTCTCTGCACACAAAAGTGTGTGCTCACATTCAGTTGTGAGTTGCGGAGTAGCTCTCTTTTTTTATTTTTTGTTGTCACAATATTAATAATCACGCATGACCAGGAAACACAAATTGGAAAAAAAAATATAAAACAGTATCATGGCTTGCTATAAATAGATATATGCATGTAGGTTGCTGATCAGTCTATCCTGCACGAGTTTGCATGTGTTCTTAGACGCGAAGCTGTCATCTCTGGCTGAGTTGCAGGAGCTCATGGCAGACATTGACCAAAAGAAGTGCAGGTAGAGAACCCCTCTTTTTTTTTCTTCTCTCAGTTAGGTATGGATTCTTCCTAGCTCTGTTTCCATCCGAATGGTTGGAAGAGGGTTGCTGGTTCGTCAAGCTCAGCACATGTCTAAGCACCGTCCTCCTCCTTGCACTCTTTCGTTCTTTTTCATTCCTTTACGAACAGCACTCAACAATTGCGCACGCACAAAGAAACCACACCTATTCAGACTACTAAACTGTCACCCACATAGAGCTTTTTCATCTTATTTTTCTACGCGCTGTTCCGTTGTGCTTCGCTTTCACCTCATCAACTGGTCTCAACATCTCCAACCACATCAAATTTGATTTTTTTTATTTGAGTTTCACTTTTCTGCGAGTGTTACATTTCTCTACAACAACAACAACAACAAAAAAGAAGAAGAAGAAGAAGAGGAGGAGAGAGAGAACACACTAATAAAGAAGTCAATAAACAGAAATACGCAGACGATGTCAGTTGCGCGGTCTGCATACCGGCAGCTTTTGCGTGTCGGAAAGAGCGTCTCGGACAAATACGCCGACCCCAACGACATGTGCTTCGCCCTCTTCGGTCTTCTGGTGACCCGGCACGACTTTGCAAATGCAGGGTACGGTGGCAGCTACCCGGAAATTCTGCGCACCTGCTTCCTTCGCCCCTCCGTGCGTGACGATCCACACGATACGGCCAGCGCACGCATCAGCGCCGCCTTCGATGCGTTGCGGCGACTGAATGAAATCACCCTGTCGCAGACGGCTTTCCGGGTGCGCGAGCTGCGGCAAGAGATGGCGGATGTGGCCGAGGAGAAGGAAAAGGCAACTGCCAGTGAGTCCATGCCGCTCGAAGGAAAGAAGGCGAGGCGGGGAGAGGCCGGTAAAGCGAGTGCCCCTACCGCCGCGTCTTCGCCTCCCTCGTCCACGTCATCGTTGCATTCAGCAAGCAGAGACAGCGGCGCTGCGGCGTCATGTTCCTCCTCCTCGTCCGACTCATTTTCTTCATCACCCGCCTCGGCGGCATCGTCAACTGCGCAAGAGATTGAGGCCGTCGCTGCCGCCACGTCCAGGTCCATTCGCGCCTCCTCGGCAACCAAGTCAGGCACCACCATGCACCGCCTTGACGAAGGCGTCGACCTGATTCGCGGCTCCGTGCTCATCGAGCGCTCTTCGCGCCGCCGCATCCAAAACTTTCCGCGCCACTGCGTGGTGTGCGAGCCCATCAGTATGGTCTTCCCGCCCTACCGCTTCTGCGTTCCTCCTGAGCCGGCCTACCTTCTTGCGGTGCGCAACGAGTTTGCGCTGCACGGCATCACCGATGTGCTGCTGGCCCTGTCCGCCACGAGCATCTTCAACGCACACCGGCAGTCCTACCTCCGTGAGATCGGCCATGAGGCGGCAGACGAAGGCGTCGAGGACGGTCCAGCTGCGCCGTCAGCGGAAGTAGCGGACGCAGACGCCGCGTCGGCACCGGCACCTCGCGGCTTTCCCACCACCCGCGCGGAGCTTCAGCACATCCTGCAAAACATTCCCACGCGTACCGTCATGCAGACCGATGTACTCGAGGTGGAGATCACGACCGAGTACGTCTGCTCCAACCCGGCCTCCGCGTCCAGCGAGACCGGGACGGGGCAGAGGAAGGGGGCCGGCATGGACGGCGTGTTCACCACGACGACGCCGCTCAAGGGCACGCCAACTTCCTCCTCGTCCTCCTCCTCGAAGGACAGTGTTACGTCTGGTCCTGGCGCCGCAACGGCCGAGGACGACGACGTCAAGGCACTTCTCTTTCTGTACTACGTCTACATCCGCAACCGCGGCCCCAAGAAAAACCCGCAGCGCTGGCACGCTCAGGTTCTCTCCCACCACCTGGTGGTGGTGGATGTGGCGCAGGCGCAGGTGCTGGAGATGGGCCGGCCAGGTGTCATGGGTAACTTCCCGCTGCTTCCCCCCGGAGCCTCGCACTGCTTCGAGAGTGGCACGACCCTCTCTGGGCCGGAGGGGCTGATCCGCGGATCCATCCAGGTGAATCTCTTTAACGATGTTGGCGAGATGGTGATGCTGGATGCCGCGATCGCGCCCACGCGGTTGACGGTGGGGGTGACCAGTGCGAGAGGCTTCACAACGGTGGGCAACGCCAAGGAAGAGTTGGTACAGCGCACGTCTGACGCAGCGAGCAAGACGCCGGCAATGGTGGACACGGCCCAGAGCACGGACAACGACGACGACGACGGCTCAAGAAACCGCTAGCGATGCACACGCTCATCGAGTTGCTTGCATCGGTGTCCATTTGTTGTGGAGTGGGCCAGCGGGGGCAAATAAGGGAGAGAGGGAAACAAGAAAGGCAAGAAGGAGGAGGAGGAGGAGATCTACGGATGTGCTGAAGACGCTCAGCAGCTCACAGCCCAGCGTTGACAGCAGCTTTTATTTTGTTAAGGCGCCGCATCTGTTTTGTTGGATTTTTGTTGTTGTTGTTGTCCTGCGCATTTTTCACCCTCGGTAGCAGCTACAATTTTTTTTCTCTGGTAATTGCCTTTCCGTACCGTTTCCAGCTTCACATTATCGGACTTTTCTTTTCTTTTTTTCTCTGTTTCTTTTTTTCATTTCCCGGCTCAATGTGTGCTTGCTTTGAATATTGGTTCACCAGAGGTGATGCTGCTGATCAATTCTCAACCGTTTTTTTATTTCTCAACATTTAATTTTCTTACTTATCAGCAGCGAAGGTCGCAACAACGCGGGAACTCCTTTTTCGAATTCCTTTCAATTTTTCAATTTTTGTAGACCTGCTCGCGCTTTTTGTTAGTCGATGCGAGTTGGGGAGTGGCGGCGACGCAGCGGTCACTTTATTATTTTTGCTCTTGTCACAGACTTGAAGACAGAAACGTCAAGAATTGACAAACCTTAATTGTCACTTCCATGGCTCAGCCGAAAGGAGAACTGCGTGATGCCCATGAAACAACTTGCAGGTGCTCCCGTGAGTTTCCTCCCCTCAAAGATACGGTGAATATGTATTTATTCAGATCTCAGTAACTGTTCTGGGAGTGCTCTTTTACTTCTGCCCTCGCACTGTCGTCCATCAATATCAATGCGACGATGAAGCTCTTCGTTGTGTTCATCAAGTGTTGCTTGCTCACCTTTCACACTCTTCCTCTCACCAACTTCGTTTTCACAATGAAGGAGCGGCTTTTCTAGAATTTTTTTTTTTTTCTGTGCGAGGCAAAGTTTCGCATGCACACACTGACAATTACACATAAGCAGTTATAACTTTAGTTGAAAGGTCAGTCAGGATTCCAAGAAAATAAAATAAAACAACAACAAGAGGAACGGAGCAAAGGCGCTGCTCACTGCTTTCATACACAAGATGGACACTCCAGGTACTGCGGTGGAGCAGTACTTCAACCAGCTCGTCCACATGCGGCTCCTCACGCAGATCGTTGTGTCCGACAAGCAAGGCTACACCATCCTCGCCTGCATGGGTCCGCCAGCCTCTACGATGCACGACGCAGACGGAGCTGGCGACGCCAACGGTGGTAGCGGCAGCGGCGATGGTCAGGAGGAGGACCCCCCGATGGAGAGTAACGTTACCCTGAGCGGTGCGCGGTGCTTTCAGAACTTGGAGCAGCTGCAGCTGGGCACCCCTGTGTACATCACGGCGCAGTACCACGATGCAGTGGTGGTGCAAGTCTTGGAGCCGAGTGCGTGCATCCTGACGTTGGTCGGCAGCCGTGCGAAGGGTCACTTTACGGGTGGACTGTTATCGCTCGTGCCCCAGATCCACGCCAACTCCATGTACGCAGAGCTCCTGCGGAAGGTAGAGGACTGCGTGCAGTAGCGGTGGGAGGAAGGAGGGGGAGGAGCGGGGATGCAGCGATCGAGGGACACTGAACTTGCCGGGGACGGAACGGTGTAGCTCTCTTTCTTTTTTTTTTTGGTCTGCCCCTGGTGTTTAAGCTAAGCAAAGCTTATTCGTTCTTCTCACTTTGCATAGGTCCTTTTTTTCCTGGGTTTCGATTTGAACCGCGCGTCCATCTGTGGTGCGCACGTGCGCGCGTTGTCTTCTCTGCTTTACTTAAGTGTCGGTGCTCACTCGGAGTGATTCGTGTGCTTTCTTTTTGTGAGAATGGACGTCAATTTCTGTATTGAATAATGTTGCGTTTGGCGTCATATCTATCTTGATGTTTTTCTTTTTTCTTTCGTTTTTTTTTCTTGCGCTTCTTCAAACATGCATTTTAGAAAACCACTTCAAGCGCTTTGAGCGCGCACACGCACACACAAAGAAAAAAAAAACCTTACATGAAGCCTGACTATTGCACCTGTACAACACAGGCGGAATACAAAAAAAAAAATAAAGCCGATTGACTGTCATTTACAAGAGAAAGGCTGCTTGATGTTTTCCCGACTCAAGTTTCTTCTGTCTGTTGAAGACTGTCAAGACGATGTTCATCGCACCACACTGAAATGTTCTCTCTCTTACGGTAAACGCTTTCTGTATCTCTTTCCTATCTCTCTCTCTCTTCATGTCCTCTCGCCTCATCATTCTCTTCTTTGACTGGCATGAGGATGCGCCAGGTGTGTCGAGCATAAGGAGTCGCAACACCCACATCATCATAGATCACACAGGTAAATAAACAAACAAACAAAAAAAAGAGCCTGCTACAGGTATACAGTTTTTTGCCCTTTTCTCACACACAATTATAGCTCGCATTGTCTTCTTCCCTCTTTTATTTACTAAGAAGCCATTCGCCTTGCGCTGCTTCTCTGCGTCTGCCCTCACACACAAGCACAGTGGAGAAGCTAAAGGCATAAGAAAAGAGTTATTCACGCACGCACGCATAAACAACAACATTAATAACAAAATAAGACTACACTATCGCACAGCACACTACCCTAAGTGTAGGTCTATCATAGGAAGGAATACAACGCTTTGCATCACAGCGCGCGTCAGTTAGAGTTTTCCTGTTGATTGATTGTTTTTTTATTGAGGAGGAAGCGACCGTAAGAAGAGGAGCGTTGATCGCAAATCAAACAACAACAACAACATAGTTTTGCGTGGTGGCGTGGACGCAATGAGCAGCCTCAACGACGGCTCGGGTCCGCCCGCCTCTCAGGATGACTCCATCCCGCTGGAGGACGCAGAAAGCTCCATGTCCATCTATTCTGATGAGGAGAGAGAAGGCGAGTACGCGCCGTCAGACCAGCTATCGGATGCCGCACCATCCTCCCTCGACTACAGCTCCGTCAGCCGAACCTACCTCTCGCAATCGCAGTCGCGCGGTGCGGTGCCGCAGTCGGAGGACTACACCGGCACTGCCAGCTACTACTCGAACGGCGAGGGCGGTGGTGGGTCGAACTCGTACGGCTACGACGACGAGGACTACGAGTACTCCAGCGGCTACGACTCCATGACCTACGGCGACACCTCCCTCCGCTCCCCACACTCGGAGCTCAGCTCCACGTTTGCGTCCTTCTACTACGAAAACGAACTCGTGGTCAAGGCACGCTCAACCTTGCACTTTCTCCGACGACCGCTGTACTACCTTGCCTTTGCCACGGCAGGCAGCGGCCTCGTTGGCAGCGTCTGTCGCCTCGCCACAACTGTGGTGAAGCGTCACTTCGATAGCAATCTTCGTTTAGTGGACACGTCGTTAGGGGCCATGCCCGGTGGCACGAGCGGCCCAGCTGCTCTACTGAATGATGTGGTCGATGGGACCCGGAGACTGCCTGTGGGCTATCCAGATGTGCCGGCGTGGCTGCAGGAGGTGCGGGCGTCGCTGCCAGCAGTGATGGAGGTGCCCGCGGCGTGGATGCTGCAGCGCCACCATATCCCGGTGCTGTCGGACCTGGTGGGCCAGCAGAACGAGCACCTCCACCTTTCCACATCATCTGCGAACGTGGCGGCTGGTGCGGCCGCCTCGGAGCTTGCCTCGAACGTCACCACCGGAGTGCAGGAGGCGTGGCGGTCCTGGCAGAAGAGCGGGCCAGCCATCCCGGTGGCGTTGTTTCTTCCCCTCTTCTCGCTCGTCGTGATTAAGGTGGCTCGGCAGGTGCGGCCGAACCCACACAGCCTGACGGAGCTCCTGCGTGCTCAGCAAGACGCGGAGGATGCCGAGGTGGCCTCCGCCTATCTCTCCACCACCTCTCCAGCCCGCCCGATGAGCGTCAGCGCCAGTCCCATCGCCGCAGCGCCGTCTTCGTCCGGCAACGCCAGCGCCCAGTCCGCCTCCGTCGACGTGCCACCGACGTCACGCGTTGCGGCCTCCGTTGCTGCGAGACCAGCCTCTGGCCCCTCCCCGCCCTTCATCCCACCGGTGGACATCGCAGGCGCGACTCGCTCACCAGCCAGTTCTGGTGCCAAGGGGAGAGAGGCAGTGACGCCCTCCACCTCGGGGGCGTCTCCGGACTCGCCGGACGACTTCCCCACTGCCCCACGTGAGCGCTCCCGCTCCGCTACGCAGACCCCCGCCACCCACCGCCACGTGGCCGGAGAGGCGGAGGTCGACATCGATCTCGACACCGGCGCGCGGCTGGACTCGCCGACCGAAGACGGCGGTGCGGCCTACGACCCCGCAGCGAAGCCGCCCTCTCCGCTGCCGCAGGCCCCGCCACCGGCGCTCGCCTCCGCTGCTGGCAGCACGACAACGACGCGATCGGGTGCGTCGGCTCTCCCTGCGCAGGCGAGGGCCTCCACCCTGCGTGGTGACGTGGCGGCCGCCGTTGCGGGCACTCCAGATGTGCGGGAGGCCAACGTGGCCCTGATGGCCGCTGCACGGTACGGGTGCAGTGCGGTACTACTGCCTGCCTCACTCGCTGGCGCTGCCGGGCTGCTCGAGGCGCCGCCCTCGCTGGACGTCGCGTTTGTGAATGACGTGGTGGTGACGGCCATGACGTTGGCGGACCGCCGTGGGCTGACGCTACTGGGCGTGACGGCACAGCAGTGGGATGCGCAGGCCGTGCCCCTCGACACCTTCACGCACCCGATGAACTCGGTGTACGTTTTTGTTTCGCACGAGGCCGACAACCCCGCTGCGGTGGCGGCGGTGGCGGAGGTGGCGTTGCAAAGTGTGTATGTGGGCACATCGCGCACGGAGCTTCCGGCCAACCAGATCTTTTACGATCGTCTGCAGAAGGAGAAGGCCGCGAGGTAAGAGGACTGCTCAGGGTGCGCCGCCATGCTCTCTCTCTCTCGTAGGATTCTTGTGTGTGTGCGTGTGTGTGCGACGATGGCGGCAAGGAAGCGCAACGAGGAGGACGATGAGGAGGCGTGAGACAGAGTTGCTTTCTCTCACACGAGCTCACCCGGGCCCGTCTTTCTTTCTTCGGCGCGTGGCGGAACTTCTCATGCTGCCTGCGGCAATTGATCTATGCTGCCGATGCTTCTGCTGTTATTGTTGTTGTTGTTGTTGCCTCGGTTGTGAGGCCTTTTGAATACATCTGTACAAGTTTTTTTTTTCTCATTCTCTTCATTCTTTATTGCTTTTTTTTTTCTTTGAGTGTTGCTGGGTTGTGTGTCGGCCTTTCCTTATAGAGCTGCTTCGTTCGCTTTCGTCTTTTCTTTTCTTGTATCTCCATCTTTCTCCCTCTTTGTCCACTCGCCATATCTTTCGAAGAAGAGGCTGGGATGGACATCGCCTTTCCTCCCCCGCAACGCTGTTTTTTTTGTCTAGGAAAGAAAAGGGAGGAATAGATACTACTTTGTCATGTGCGGTTGTTAAATGTGTTGCGACAGCAGCAAATAATACAAGATGGTGTGAACCACGCGACGCGGTAAAGAAAGGAGGGAAGTGCTCAAACGAACAAAAAACAAAATAACAAAAAAATGTCTCAGGGAGGCGAAAAAAAATGAAATGCAGACGAAGAAAAACGTCAGCGAAGCGTTGTAGTCGCTTTCTTCTTTCCCCTCCTCCTCTTTTTGTTTCTCTTCTTTTCCTATTGGTCCTCTTGTGTGTAACGAAATGGTATCACCCTACGCCACTGACGGAGAAGCGCAATAACGAGAGTAGGTGCCTTCTTGTGCCTTGTGACGGGTCGCGGTACGGTATTTGCACTCCAGTTGATGAACGCACACGCTACGCGCCTTTGAGGAGGCTTCATGGGGTACATCTGTTCGTTCTTCCTTTTTTTTTCATTCCTTTGTACTGAGAGATAGAATCAACCTCTTCAACACGAAAAGAGGGAATAATAACAACAACATGAACTAACAATAAAAATCGTTTCAGACGCACAATTGCAGATTCTCTTCTATCCTTCTCTTTTGGTACCCATCTCGCTGCGTGTCGAGACAGAGGCAACGCAGCCGCGTGTGGACAGATCTGAGTTAACAAAGCGAAAGTGAGAGCGCCGCTGTTTCCCAGGTTCTACTAAAGTAATGAATAACTGCTTTGCATTTTAGAACCGCTTTTTTTTTTTCTAAGTCTGACTGTTGTTCGCACCGAAACTCGATTGTTTTTTTCTACACTTTCCCCCTTTTTTTATTCATCAATGTAATCGTATTGAACAACACATTACCATCAAGTAGTACTGGAAAAGAAACAGCATTACCCCAAAAAAAAACATACGCACACACAGGAGGAACTCAAGCGAATCTACTTGGTATCTCGAGGCAGCATCCTTTTTTTTTCCTTTTCACAATTCACACACGCACACACACAAACACACACATAAGCCGTCAAGGCGGCTGCCTTTCGTGTCATCGCCACTCCTATATTTGTTTTTGAAAAGAGGCCAGACAACAAACAACAGAAAAAAAACGCAACGACAACATACATATCCCTGACAGCATCTCCCGTCCGTTTACTACCTTTCATATCCTCGTATCGAACGCACAGTTCGAACGTCACATATTAATCTATTCGCGATGCACAGCGGTGGGCGACGCCTGCTTCGCCGGACTCAACGTCGTAAGCGCTTACTCGGTATTGCCGCAGGCGTCATCATCTTCTTCGTTGTAGTGGTGCTGCTCCTCCCCTCCAACT
Source organism: Crithidia brevicula (assembly GCA_030849845.1). Classification (NCBI taxonomy): domain Eukaryota; phylum Euglenozoa; class Kinetoplastea; order Trypanosomatida; family Trypanosomatidae; genus Crithidia; species Crithidia brevicula. The sequence continues at coordinate 277,826 of JASAOD010002024.1, forward strand.
CTGTGCCCTCGGAGATCCCACCGGCACTAGCGTCACCGTCTTTCGCACCAGCCACGCCCACTGCTGTGCCAACAACCACGCAGAGTCTTCGACACGGCGCTGCGGGAAACACCACAAAGCAGGCGGAGGACCGGCAACCAGAGCAAGGCAAAGGTGATGTCGGTGATGGCGGGCACAACGAGCAGTTAAGCACGACGCTGCCTGCAGCGCACAAGGGCGGACTTGGCCAGCAGTACGCTGAGGCGTTGGAGGAAATGGAGGCGTTGGATCTCTTTCCGCTCCGCCCAGGCGAGGGCAAAGTGTCGTTTGAGAAGTTTGCGGACTGTCTCGGTGCAATGCTCGAAGTCGACCCGCGGGAGCGCAGGGAAACGCCCCGAGAGAACCCGGCCAGTACGCAGGAGCTGCCCATGCTCATCTCCGTCACCTCCGGCAACACGCAAGACCTCAAGGCGATGATCTGCAACCTGAGCGTTGCCTACAAGTACGTGGTGCTGGCTCAGATGGGCGACACGCCTGAGATGAATCCGTTTTTTGACCTGCTGACTCGCGTCTTCGCCTTCACGAAGCGGCTCGTTGTGCTTCAGTTCAAGGATAGCATCGGCTTTGCCGGAGCCGTCAACGCGGGCCTGCGCGAGGCACTGCGGCATCCATTCGATGAGGTGCCGTTTGTCCACATCATCCACAACGATGTCCGCTTCCGGCACACCGCCCTGGCGGACTCGATACGATCTGCTTACTTGGACGTGCAGGCTGACAAGGCGGTGATCGCGCGACTCGAGGCGGAGGTGAAGACGGAGCCGAACGCGTACACGCCGCTGATACGGCAGCCACACGGGCTGCGATCCCCCATAGCACTGGACGGCCCGCTGCCGCAGCAAAGCGCCAACGCCAGCACGTTGGTGACGTCTGCTTTGCTGCCGGATCGCATTCGCTACCTGCCTGAGGCGGAGCGCAGGCGAGCGTTCGAGGGACACGTGTCCATTACCTTCCACAACAGCAGGGCGGAGTACACCTCTGTGTACCTCTCACGGCTGGCCGTGCTGACGGTCGGCTTCTTCGATGAAAACTACTACCCCGTCATGTTCGACGACACCGACTTCCGCTGGCGGGCGAACATGCTGGGCTTTGTTGAGTACCGCAACGATGCCTTTGACCACTCTCTTGTCGCCTTCGATTTAGACTGCACCAACGTGAGGGTGGACGATGACGTTGCACCCGGCGCGCAAGGTCGGGCAGGGCTGGTGAATGAGTTCCGCAACAACCACCACCACAACAAGCCCCAGCTGTCTCCTGCCACAAAGGCGCTCATGCGCGAGTGCGTCAGGGCGTTTCAGCGTCTCGCGCAGTTCAACTACATGGCAGCAAAGTGGGGTGTTGTGGAGTTTCGGGAGCTGACGGTGGCGACACCGGCCCACGCACCTTTCGCGTCCGAGGCTTTTCAAGGGCGTCGCCACCTACCGCTGGATGCGTGGGTGGTCGACACGCGTCGCATTGCTGCGGTGAAGAGCGCGTTGCTCGACACCGGGGTCGGTGGATTCTCCATCGAGCTATACAACCCCGAAATCATCTTAAGTGCACTGCCGTAAAAAAAAAAAAAAGGCCCAAGGATGTTCCTTTTTTTTTCTTCTCTGCTTTCCTCGTATACTAATTTCTTTACAGCACACATGTGTTTTATTCTTCCTTGCTGCTTTCATCGGTGCTCATCGACTTTACCTTGTTTATTATGTGTTCTCTCTCTATATATTTATATATCCGAAGCGGTGATTGCTGGTATCCTTTTGGTGTCTTCCTTCCAGCTCGTTCGCTCCGCTCACATTCGTCTGACCTCCCCCTCCACAATGAGGAGAGAACGAAATTACTCAACGAAGAGCGTCAACTTTGAGCCGGTGGAAGAATGGTCCATAGACCGGAACGCGAGGCGCTTTTATTCGCAGTTTTTGTTCCCTTTCCCCTTCCTTTGTTCTTACGTGTGCTCTTCTCTCTTCTTTTGTTTTTCCCATTTTCGGCGGTGTGTTCGCGTACGTTGCGCTTCAGTTGCGCAAAAGGGATATTCTGTGTAGGATGGTCAACCCATAGTGTTGACAAGGACGTGCACAGCTAAGCTCACAAGTGCACAGAATATTCAATCCGAGAAGCTCATCCGTGTCAAACTTTATTTTTTTTTTCCCCACAATGAGGTCAAAAGCGGTTCCTGGTGGGAGGCGATGTGGAAAGTTCCTTTCCGCTCATTTTTATAGGCATTAGAGAAATAGAGTTCCAAGAGCAACAGTTGACAAATACTCTACGAAATAGTATGCGCGCGGTAAACCACCGTGTTGCACTGATCAGAGAAAAAAACAAAAGCCGTTATCTTCTTTCAGCCGCTTCTGCGGGACAAGGCCGCTTCGAATGTTTTCCTACGTTAATTCTACACATGTCAGGCGCCAACTCAATTCTCTCGGGTCCACTTCTCTGTTGAACAAAAAAAACTTTCACATTTTTTCTTTTTATACAGCGTGCTGGCTAACGTGGCTGTACAGCTTCGTCTTGCAACATACTAGTCTTGCACACATAAAAAGAAGAATCGGAATAAAAGAAATTGCTTACTTTCATAGATCAACATTTTCAGGCGAACCTGTTGACACACATACACACACACACATACATACATACTCTCACAAAGAAGAGAATTACCAAGAAAGGTTGACAAAGGTAGAGAAAGGAACGTTCCTTTTCGAGAAGGCAAACACACCAAACTGTTGCGAAGGCAATATCATTTTTTTTTTCGTGGTGTTTATTGCTGCTTTTGGTCTTCTGTCTCTTCATAGACGCACGGAGACATTCGTATATACCTGCATTTGCCCAGAGCTACTTGGCGGAGGCAGACCTAGATGCCTTGACTGTACTCTTACATAGATAGATTGCCAAGAACGAACGCCGACGCTCTAAAAATCCCGGTACAAACAACGCATAAACGCACAAATCTATTTACTCTCTTTATTTCTCCTTTACCCTCAGGAGTACACGCAGAACTCCTAGGGTTCCTTCTTGTTTCGCGCACTTGTACACATTCTTCAAGTTATGGAGGTCGTTGCGGTGAAGAGGAGTCCTTGCGACCAGCACTGCCTGCGTGCTGCGCCATCGACGGACAGCGCCATTCTCACCGTTTCATCGAGCTCCTGCAGTGAGACTTACGACGACCACCACAGAACCATCGTGCCGTGGCTGTCCGTGGCAGTGACGGCAGGCTGCGAGGTGGTGATACAGCTGCCTCCCTCCAGCAGCCACCACGACCCCACCTTCTCGTCGATCCTCGCGGCGTGTCACGGCGTGAAGGCAACGAAGTCAACTCCCAACTTTGCACGCTTCTCCTGTGCCAACATCCAGGCCACGCGCGGCCTTCATTCCCACTACCTGTCGCTGTCAGTCGCTGCAGAGAATGTCCTTGCAAGTGATGTCAGCACGCGCAGCACCGTAGCTTTTGTTCCTCCCGTACCAAACCGCACGGCAATGGCGATGGCGGCGAGTCGATCACCCTCGCCCGCAAAGTCGAACTCTCGGCTGCCGGCGCACGCAGCGATGTGCTGCACGGGGTTTCCATCAAAGTCACCAGCGCACCAACGCGCTGGAAAGGAGAATGTCCAGCTTTCGCCCTCCACTTCTGCAGTCAGAGATGCACAGGAAACATTGAGTGGCAGTGCGGGTGAAGACGCTGTTAGCCTTGTCGTGGACGCCGCTCGCGCACTCCCCACCATCGTGCTTCTCATCCGCTCTTCTTTGAGCGCTGAGGGACGTGCGCTTCTGCTCCTGCGACCGGCTGTTGAGAACGCTGCCCGCCGCCGCTGCGGGCTTGTGTACACATCGGCCATGTGGCCAGTGAGCGAGAGTGTGCGGCGCGTCGCTTTGAGTCCCAACGGCGATCGCCTCTTCGCCCTATCGGATCGTTTCGCGCGTCTTGCGATACCGGTCGATCCCACAGCGAAGGTGGAGGCGGAGGGAGGGGAAACCCACGTGGTTCTTCACGGCAGCTACCTCGATATCACAGACGGCGCGGAGGTCTGTCCATCGCTGCGTGGCTTGGTGTGTCACGTGGGCTTGTGCGGCTCTTCGTCAAGTCAGCGGCACGCCCTCCGCTCCCTGCTACGCGGAGGCATTTCTGGGGTGTGGTGCCGATGGTGTGGGACTACCAGCAATGCACCACAGGAAGGAGCACACCGTGGTGCCACGGAGGTCGCGATGTACAGCACGGAGGGCCACGTTCTGGTGTTTCAACCCCTTCTTCAAGAGGCAGCACAAAGGTCAGCGGTTGGCGACAAAGGCGACACCGGATCCTTTACGCAGTATCGTGAGATCGCCCTCTACGCGTGCTGCTACGGCACGCGTCTTCCCTATTCACAGCTAAGTGGATCAGCGTGGACCTCCACGGCATCGCATGCAGCGTCGAACACGTCGCTGCTCGTCTCCCCGCCGTGGCGCTTCCTCGACCAGTGGTGCCACTCTGTTTGGTTCCGCGGTGCGCTGGAGAGGGACCTGAGCTCCTCCGCTGTTGCCAGCGCCGATCACGGTGAAGTGCAACTGCAACCGCAATCGCAGCGGCGCCACCGGCATCGTCCGTCGACAGTGCTGGCCACCAGCGCGAACCGCCGCGTGTGGTTGGTCCGTGCTGGCGCGCATCTCTCTCTCGTCACTGTGCCATCTGTTGCCTTTCGTGACGAGGACAGCGCCCAGTGTTTCTCCCCCGCGATTGTGAAAGTGGGCCAGCGGGAGGCGCTGCACGATGTGCAGTTTGTGCACTGCGACGGCCACAGTGGCTTTCTGCTGCTCTGTCGCTGTAACGGCGGCGGCGGTGGCGGTGATGGTGATGGTGGTGATGCAGAAGTCCGCGGAGACGACGACGGCGGCGTGGTGCTCGCTGGGGCGTCCTACTCGCTGGAGGGAAGGCGCTACATTCACGGCAGCCCAACGTGTCTCATTCGTGTCTTCTTCCTGTCGCTGTTCGCACTGCATGCACCAGGCGCGGGTTCAAGTATGTCCGCATCGTTGCTATCGCTTCCCCTCCAGCTGCATGGCGGGCTGCGATCGGCGATGGCGCCACTCCTGCACCCCTCACACCGCCTTCGCTTTGTCTGTGCGTATACACCGAGTGGCACCTCCTTCTCACCCTCCGCGAGCGTGGCGGACGTCGTCGCTCTCGCCTTCACTAGTAGTGGAAGCCCACGTCAGGTGTGGACGGCGGCGGCAAACGTGCCCTCGCTTGTTTTGTGGTGCAACGCTCACCTCCTGCAGAGAGTCTTCATTGCGCGCCGGCCTTGTACCTGGCGCGTTGGTGCGTCATTGTCGTTGCCAGCCGTGGTGCAGCAGTGGGTGGCTCACGCGTTGAGTGCGGCGTGGCCGTGCGCGTTGCTGACGGAGGACCGGCGCCGCGTAGAGGGGCTGTGCGCACAGCCGCACGACGCGTCTTCCTCGTCGCCGACCTCCGCAGCGGGCTCCGTTTTTGTGCCGCCCGCTGACTTGTCGGTAGAGGCAGTCGTCGAGGACGCGTTGCTGCACCTCGATTACCCACGCGACCATTACCGCAACGGCCACGAAGGGCAGGCGATGGACGCCGTGCGGGATGCGCTGCGGTGCCCGCTGACATCGTTTTTGGGCGCGGTGCGGGCGCATTCAGACGGCGGCGCAGTGGAATGCGCGGGGCAGGGCGTGGCGTGTGTAGTCGCCGTCTTTGCTGGCTTCAGCACTGCCCTGTGCGTGAGCGGCCTTGTGGGCTGCGCGGATATCGGAAAGAGCCGTGGGACCGCGTCTAGCCAGCCTCTCGTCACGGACATGGAGATGCAGCGACCGGCGACGATGCGTGCGCTGACACTTCTGTACAGCAGTGCGCGGGTTCTGCTGCATGCCCTCGAGGACCTGTGCGCCGTCGGGCAGGTCTCCGCTCTCCTCGCCTGCGTGTCGCACCTCACACGAACGCTTCCACCTCCCGCACCGTACAGGGAGGACGCGGTGAATGAGCCACCCGCGCCCGCAGTGTGTACGACGCGCGTCGTGTGGGCGTTGCTGCTTCAGCCTCTCTTTGATCTAGTGTGGGTCGTGCTGCGAGACTGTGGAACCGCAACGAGTGTAGCGCAAGATCTTCTCATGTACTGTAGCCCCGCTGTGAGGGCGATGGCGAGGGCAGGGTCGATAGCGTGGTCCACGAACCAGCAGGACGGGAGTTCAATAGCCACCGCACCAGCAACGAATTCGGTTGCTGCTTCAGCGGTGAACGAAGCACCTGTTGCGGGTGGCGAGGCAACGGGCAGGTTGAAGGATACGCAGAGCCCTCTGAACCCCCAACGTGTTGCCGCACCTTCTCCGCCCGCAGCGTCTTCGCCCGCGCCCACGCACACGTACACCAGTGCTGAGTTGTATGAAGTGGTGCGGCGTGTCTTTCTTCTGCAGGGTGCTGCAGCGGCGTTGCGCTTGGTCCATCAACTTCGCCAGCACGAGAGCACCCGGGAGGGTGTGGCGGAGATGACGCAGATGTATGAGGCGATGCAGCAACGACTGGACCAAATTTCCGCGACGTAAGTTGTACAAACTCGAAGGATGAAGATAAAAGCCTTTGATGCTTGTATATCTATCTGTATTCATTCGTTGATCTTACGCGCTTTTTCTGGTCGAAAACGAAGAAAGAGGGGTCCGTACCTTTAGAATGGTGTTGGAGACGCCACGGGTGAGATTTACTCCAAAATGTCTGTGCTACAGCGATCCTAAACAATAACAACAGCAAAAACAAAGAAGAATGTCGTACAGCACAGGGGTGAATACCTAACACAGATATTTGTCTTTGGTGTCTCGCACCGAGTCCTACACTTCTCACGGGAAAAATAAAAAAAAAGTTATACACGCTCATGCGGACACGCGGCAGTTAAACGGTTGGGCATTCTCCCCTCTTTGCGTCTGCAGCGGTTTCATTCGAAATAAAAATAAAAATAATAATTGCCATCTCTGTGTATACGCTTGACGCTAACCAGCTCTCAGGAAGGGGGGGGGGGGGATTTAACAAATATACAACTCTTCTGTGTCTTTGATACACTTCTTTTCTTTACCCACAACTTCTTTTTTGAATTTATTGATTTCCGTTTTAACGTTTCTGCGTGACTTCGTCTCGCACTACAATGTATGAGCGACGAAAAACAGCATTCTCGAATATTATACTGGCGTACGAAAGGGAAAGCTGACTGTCACACGTCACGCGTGCGCATTTATAATAGCGCACGTTTAGGCTACGCACACCTGCGTCTTGCTGCCTCAACTCGTACTCGCATAAGTTGACACGCAAACCTGAACACACCCACGTTGTTCTCTTTTGGTCTTGTGTTGCGCGGTTCGGTGCTTTTTTCCCCCTCTAAAGGCGATAGCGTGCTTTAAGCACAACAGCAATATATATACCAGTCTAACCACCATATTTCGTGCTGTTATGTTTGAAGCGCTTAGTGCGACTTCGAAAAGTAAAAATAAAAAAGGTAGCTCCGCAGAGTATCGGAGACTGCCTTTGTCTTGTTCCGCTATTTTCTGCTCCCTTTTCTTTTTTCCTTTATGAAAATTATTATCTTTGTTTAGTTGGCTAGTATCCACTTTTTCTTTTTTCTGATTACCTTCACCAATTAAGCAACCATTGACATTATTTTGGCAGCGCAAGGAGCACTAGCTAGCCTCTGCGCTGAAAAAAAAAAAAGGAGAGGAGTGGAGCAAAGATCCATAAACTTGACAAAGTTTTGTATATTCTAATACTCGTATGTGTTTAGTAGCTTTATTTGACTCTGTTTTACCTGAGAGCCCATATCAAATTTATTATTCTTGTTTCCCCTTAGCTTCATCTCTTTCTTTCGCTCCTTTCAATCCTGTAAATTTAGTTTTTTTTCTCTCAGGCCCAATCTATTTTGCCCACTTCATTTAAAAAAAGAAAAAGGTGGAAATTGATCGCTCGTTCTCTTTCTTTTTGTCCGTTTTATTTTTCTTCTTCCTGGCTTTTTCAAATTCTTCTTCATTTTATTTTCTCCGCACCATGGACCCTCAGCACAGCCCTTCCAGTGAGTCGAGAGGCGCCAAGGCGGCCCCCTTCGCCTACGGCGGTCGCCGTCAGCCCGTCTTCGGCGCCGAGGAGAGCGCCGCTGAGGCCGCACGAGCCACGCGATCGTCCCGGCGAGTGTCAGCTGCGGCCCAGGAGCGTCATCGCCTGCATGGGCGGCGCACGAGCAGGCTTGGCGGCCCCGCACTGGACATGACAACCGCCGTGCACGAACGCGCGCGACTCAGCTGCATCCTCGACGGCGACCTCCTGCAATTAGCTGTGGCTGCTGCTTCTGCGGCGGCGGCTGAGGGTCGGTCCATCTCTGCGTCCTTGTCTGCGTCGCCTCAAACACCCTCCTTGAGCCTCCCCCCGCTCCATGTAGATCCCGTCCCCGGGTGCTTGCGCTCGTTGCGCTACACACGCTCTGCGCGTGCGTGGGACACGCTTGCCTCCGGCTGCCTGGCCGAGGCGGCGCACCTGAGTGAGAAAGACAACGACGTGGTGGCCTGGGCGGCGTGTTTTATTCTCAGCGGTAGCGCCCAGCGCGGGTTGGTGCTGCTGGAGTCGTACGTGGTGGCCACCTGCGTTGTCATCCACGAGGTGCTCACCGGCGTGTTGGGCCGGATGCCAAAAGGCATCAACCCTTTTTCCAAACGGAGAGACGGTGGTGGTACTGGTGAAGGTGCGGTTCGAGACGACTCTGACAACCCCTACGTTCGACGCAAGTGCCTGGAGCGGCACAACCAGGTGTTGGTGGCGTGGATGCGCTACCGCTCCACCTTCTCCGAGAAACCCCCGGCAGAGCTCGCCAACTACGATGTCAACGCATCCCGCACATCCGAGGCGGTGGTGCGGCAGGTCGTGCTGCAGTCCATGCAGCTCGTCGATGCCGTGGAGGTGCATCGGTGGTACATTGTGGCGCTCATGTTGTACGCTCCGACAGACACGGACGGGAGCACGGAGGCCGCCGCGGGCGACGGGACACGACGGCGCAGCAGACGCACACGCGGCGCCGGTGCGACGGCTGATGAAAGGGGCACCCCAACCAACTCCGTTGTCGACCGCGACGGTGACACCGACTCTATCTTTGCTCAAAGCCGCAGCGTGCACGGTGGCCAGAGCGCCACTGCAGACGAGGCACCAGCGAAGAAGCACACGTCGGCCAGCGACGGCTATCGTGCCCCGCAGAATCTGTGGTTCCGCTACTTCTTCGCCCTCGACGACTCAGCCGGTGCCGCCGCGCGGGACGATCACGGCGGCAAGAATGCCGAAGACACTGGCAAGGGTCTCCGCAGCGGCGGGGTTGGGCCGACGGGCCATCTCACCTCGAGCATCAGCGGTACCAGCGGTGCCTCAGCGGCTGTGCTGACCGCGTTTGAGGCGCGCACGCGTGGCACAACGCGTCAGCCGGCCTCCTCCTCCTCACGGCAGAGCGCGCCTGGCCAAGGCGCAGCGGCCACGTCTCAGGCCGCACGCAATGCTGCGGGTGTTGCAAGGGCCCCGCCTGTGGCGCAGGCCGAATCGAGCGCAGACAAAGGCCGGGTGGTGAGCCGAACGGGATCCTTCGCTTTTCAACCTGGCGGTAAGCTGGCGCGGACGTTCTCGTGGATCAGAGACCGCGGCCGGTCGTCCTCGCACCTTACCCGGTCCTTGGGCTCCTTCTCGATTGGCGGCGCCGCTGGTGGAGGTGTGCCGACGTTGGCGGCCCCGACGTGGCACCTTTCGGCGACGGTGTCGCTTGATCAGGAGCAGACGTGCTCGCGCTTGCTGGCGCACCGGGATGAGTGGGATGTGTACTTCATCACTGCGATGACGGCGTTCTACACCCATCACTACCGCACGTGCATGATGGCGGCATCGCGCTTCCTGCACTGGGCCGAGACGAGCGGCGGGCTGCAGCGGGACAACGGGCAGGGCGGGCCTCTCAGCAGCCCCAAGCAGAGTCAGGGCAGCCAAGGCCGCACCACGCCTGGTGGTGGCGCTGCTGCTGCGGCTGGGTCGCCAACGCCGTCGCCGTTATCGCCATTCCGGGTGCCAGGGCTGCAGCAATACCAGCGCAGGTTCGCCGTGTTTGTGCGGGCGTGGGCAGCGCTGCAGATTGGTGAGCGCCTGCAGGCCGGCAAGGACATCCTCGCGCTTCTGGAGGAGAAGGAGGACTCCCTCAGCTACCAGGTTGGGTGCGCGCTGGGGCTGTACGGCCTGCCGTTACCACAGGCCAAGGAACACGTTCTCAGCGCCACCCACCTCTTCACCAACGCGATGGTGAGATCAGCTGGACCGGGTGCGCCAGCCGTCACGTCCTTCTCGAAATTGGTGCAAGGGTACCTTTATCTGTTGACAGAAGCTGTGCATGCGACGACGCTGCTGCAGCTGGGCCTCGTGCACCAGACCATTGAGGTTGCCAAGGTGGCTCTGCAGCGGGCGGAAAGGTGCGGGCTTACGGAGGAAGACACGCTGCCCCTCGGTGCCCTGCGCGATGTCACGGTATTCGCCGCCACCGCGATGGAGGATGCGAATACGGTGTTGGACATTCCTCTCTCGCCGCACCGCCTTGTGTACATCGCCGTCTGTCCTGCGTTCTTTGGTGGGCTGTCCGCCAGCGGGATTCGCGTCAAGGCGCATTCGGCCACTCACCGCATCTTGTACCCGCAGAACCTCCCCCTCTACGCCTCTACCCGGCAGGTCGTCCCGTTCCACATGAACCGTGCCATGTTTCTCTTCCATGCCGGGCAGATCGAAAGCGCGTGGGATGACGCGTGCTGCGCGGTGGCTGCGGTGGACGAGGTGGCCGGCTCGGCGGAGTTTGCCTACTCGGACTGCTTCTCGCTGCGGGTGTACCACTTTGCCATCAAGGTTGGGCTGATGCTGCTGGAGACGCTCCTGGCGGCTGACTTGCAGGCAGCCAAGGCGTGTCTGGCCAACCCCACCGACCAGAAGGCCATCGACGAGAAGGACGCGAAGCTTCTAGAGGACGAGCTGCTCAGCAAAGAGATTGTGCACATCTGCCAGGACATTGTCCAACGCATGCAACACTTCTTCCCGCACTCCCGCGTGACGGCGCTGTGCCGTGCGCAGATCTCCATTGTGTGTGGCGGCAAGGACTACCTGGCCCACGCTGTCGCGCTGTCCCGACGGTTCCCGGACAGCCCCGCCGCCCAGAACGTCTTGACGCTGGCGCTCTACTTCGATCACCACATCCCTGAGGCCGTGGACAACGCACGCAGAAACCTGCAAACGTTTCCGCACTCGAGTGACGTCATCCTCATCCATCACACCTTGCAGGAGAAACACGTCACCTACGACTTCAACTACCGTAAGCTCCTCCCGATCCGCTACAAGCCCGGCTCCCACGACCGCATCTTCACCAAGCGGATGATCATTGTGTTGATCTTGCTCGCTGCCAACCTCGTGGTATTGTGCCTGACCGCGTTCGTGAATGTGCCATCTGTCACCCACATGCCAGATGGCCTGCGCTCACTGGCGGTGCGGATGCAGCTCCCCACTGTGGCTCCTCTCTTTTTTGCCGCCATCTTTGTCATTCATGCCATTCTGGCTGCCGTGACGACGAAGAATCTCATTGCTACGCTGCTGACGGATCTTTTCTTCGTGAACACGCCGCTGAACCGCGCGCTCTTCTGTCTGCGCTGCATTCCGCTTGTCAACCTCTTTAACGCGGTCCTTGTCAGCGCGCTGGGCAACAACTTCCTTTTCGAGAGCGGCTCGGCCACCTTTGTGCTGTACTTCTTTCTGACCATCTTGTTCGTGCCCTTCACCACCCGCATCTGGTTTCTCCCCTCCATTGATGAGCCGGATGTGGGCTTTATGTCGTGGCTGGCGATTCTCGGCGTGGACACCGTTGTTGCCTTCTTCGTGGTGGTCCCACACATCATCGCCGCCTTTGTGGAGCCCTACATGCTGGTCCTCTTTTACTTCTTCGCGCCTGCGGAACGCCCCGCCAGCGTCAAAGGCTTCCAACCACCGAGCAGTAGTATCCGCCGCCGCCTCCTCCTGCACGCGCACGACGGCGCGTCCATGCCGCAACGCTTCACAACCGGCAGCGGCTCCCGCTTCGTGCACATCCTGGTGCTGAAGTGGCTCTACATCTGGTCCCATTGCAGCATGGAAACGCGATTTCTGGCGGAGGCGCAGCTGGAGGCCGAGTGCTACCGCGTATTCCCCCTCGTGGAGGGGGAGGAGGCGGAGGTGCTCTTCGCACACGTCTCACCCGCTCCTTTGTGCGCCGCGATCACCGCGGAGGAGGAAGAGGCTTCGCACGCTGCCGGTTGGCTGCCTGGCCGCACACCGGCGCAGCCGCCCACGGGCGATTCTCAAGAAGCGACGGGTGCAAATGCGAGCGGTACCCGTCATCGGCCGCGGCGCGCGTCCGCCTCTCTTTCATCGTCCTCCTCGTCGCTGCCGTCCTCCGCGTCGTCCTCGGACTCGCGCTCGGCCTCGAGCAGCGGCAGCAGCGACAGCAGCTCGGGGAGCGACGATGCTACCAGCAGAAGCGGGGAGTCGGCAAGTGAGGACGACGACAGCGAGTTCGATGGCACGATGCTGGCTGGTGTGCGCACGGTGGACGCGATGCGGCAGTTGCTGAACCGCACCACGCGCGACCTTCCGCAGACGATGCGCCACACCGCGTCCTTTGTGCGTCCCAACATGCTGCAGTCTCTTGGCTCCACCTTGCTGGGCGGCAGCAGCCACCGCACCAACCCCGTCGGCAGCGAGAGTGATTCCGACGAGGAGGATGCGGCGTCCGAGGAGCGCGGTGGCACGACGGGCACGACCGGTAGGCTGAGCGGCACGCACCACATCGGTTCTACTGGGCGTGAGGCTGTCAACGGCGGCGGCGGCGGCGACGACTTTCGTGGTGGGGATGCTGGCGCGCGCATGGCGGCCACCCTTGGCTTCTCCGAAGACATCTTCGGCCCCAACGTTAGATCGCACCGGCCACCGAGCACCGGCGCGGCAGCGGGGTGGGAGGACAACGCGGAGTGGCAGCGCCTTAGCGACAGCTACAGCAGCAGCAATGGCAGCGATGCTTCGGACGTGGCCTCGTACCACGCTGATGAGGCGTACGACTTGACTCGCCAACGTGGCCGGGCAACCCTTCGGAGAGAGGAGGACGCCGCGGCGTTCTCGCATCCCTCTGCAGACGAGGATACCCCACACACGCCCGTGGAGCCCGACTCTCATTACCTTTACACAGATGACTACGCGGAGCAAAATGGTTTCGGCTGGTACGCGTATGATGCCGCCAACTAAGCGCAGGGCGTCGATGCGAAACAAAAAGCAAAGTAACATCCAACCAAGACTTGACAAAGTTCATGTCTCTCTTTTTCCGCGACATATGGGTGGGAGAAGGGTAGAGAGGGTAGGCACAAGTTCAAACTCGTAAAAAAAAAATATCCGAGGTTTCTCTTTTTGTTTTTATTAAAACTCTGTTGATTCGGAAACATGACACACACACACACACACACACACACATACACACGTGGAACAACAGGAGTTCTCTCTCTTTGTGTGTACTTGTACTTTAAGCTACGTATTCGTCAACTATTCTTCTCGTCGGAGAACCAAATCATCTTTGTTGAGTTTTTTTTTTTTGTATGTGTACTGATTTTCTGCTGTGTTCCACAATCAGACTTGCTTATGATCATGACAACTATTATATATATATAATTTTTTTCTGTACTCAACTGCCCCCTCTTCTCTTTGGTTCAGTGTACATCTTTCTGTGCACGGCACTCTAAACTCGCCGGATTTCTCTATAGAGAAAGATGTATTTTATCGGGCTGCTCCATATCTTGCCACATTGGGAAATCACAATAAAACGTTTATCTCCTTGTATTCTTGTGCATAGACTAGTCCACTTGATTTTCTCTGATCTATTATTATTATTATAATGCTTTTCCGCCTATCCATATATTCTGACTCGTGGGCTTTCTTTTTGAATTTTCTTCTCTTTTGTTTGTTTGTTTTAACAAAACCTTGTGCGGTGGCTTCTTCGCGCCGTTGCCGATGTCTGTTGATGTTATGTATGTGCAGTGAGGACACCAACAGCGAATGAAAGAGATGAGGACCAACACATGAGCTTTTTCGTTTTCCGGCGAGATGTGATCTTTGCATAGCCATCTGCTTCTCTTTTCTTTTGTTTTATGACGGGGTCAGTGCGCAAGAGTTAAAGCAACTTGTGCCGAGCAATGACACAGGCTGCTCTTTTTTTTTCCCCCTATCAGAGGATTCCACGCATCTGGAAGATAAAGAAAAGAAACTGAAGTGAATTGAAACTTTTGTCTGCTTTCTAAAAAAAAAAAACTGTATACGAAAAACCTGAGCTGCTGACATCAAACAACAAAGAATACTAAACATAAAAAAATATTATTGGATATATATTTCTTCTTTGCTTCTTACTCTACTGGCGCAGAGGGCTGACCAATACATGAGGCACAGAAAGAGGAGCATACCAGCTCTGAAAAAAAAAAAGACGGGGCTGCGTGGCGACACTCCTTGCCTAATCCAGCTGCTGGGTTTGAGTGAGATAGTGCAGTGAGGTCGTGTTGCTTGATCCCCTCGCCACGTCTTCAAAGATTTATTTTGCCTTATATATATTTTTTCCATTCTCCCTCTTCACAGACGTAGTCTATTAGCCCTCCTCTAAATTCTGTTGTCTTCAGAAAGAACACGTCCACGCAGAAGTGCAAGCGGAAATACATACTTTACACACTGGAAAGTAAACGGGGTGAAACTAGCCAGCCCTCCTTTACTATTCAAACACACACACACAAAACAACAACAACAACAACAACAACGACAACAACAACAGCAACAAAGAACAACAAACAATTGCGGTGCGTATCATCACCACCACCACCAAGATCCCGATCCGCTCTTGTCCATGTCTTCGCATTACCTCGGCTCTTCGCCGACCACGGCGGTGCCCTCCACCACCAAAGCCCCCCGTCCCTCACTCACAGTTGTGGGCAACAGCGTGGGCGATCACCGCAGGCGGATGGAAATTCCGTGGCGCCAGATCAGCGAACAGACCCTCGACAGCATCTGCCGTGCCCTCCTCGACCGCGACACCGACGCGCCCATTCGTGCCATTGACCTGACGGACAATCAGCTGGGTCCCACCGCAGTACAGAAGATCGCTGTGTGCCTCGAGTCCTCCCCTGTAACGGAGGTCTTCATCCGCTTCAACGACATCGGCAAGGACGGATGCGACGGCCTGGCCGCCGTCCTCAACCTCTCCCACACGCTGCAGGTGCTGGACATCCGCGGCAACCACCTCAGCGCTAGCGATGTGCGGCGCCTGCTTAAGTCGGTTGCGGTGTCCACCGTGCTGACCCGCCTCGGACTTGGTGCCAACAAGTTGGGGCCGGAAGGGGCGGCGCTGATCACTAAGGCCCTCGAGCGCAACACCTATCTCACCTCGCTGGATCTCTCGGTGAATGAGTTGGGGCAGGGTGGCGCGCAGTACCTGGCTGAGCTGCTCCGCACGCCAGCCAACACCCTGCAGGTGCTGCAGCTGCACGGCAACTACTTTGGGGCGACGGGGGTGTCGGCGATTTGCGAGGCAGTGAAGACGAACAAGGAGCTGCGCCGACTCACCATTGGCAACAACCACGCCACAGACGAGGCTGCCCCGGCCATCGCCGCAATGCTGGACGCAAATTACACGCTCGAGGAGCTGGACCTGCGGCTGAACTCGCTAACGGCAGTGGGCGTGAAGGCCATTGCGCAGCAAGGGTTAGCCAGAAACACCTCCCTTCGCTCCCTCACCTTGTCTGGCAACCAGGTGGGCCCCGTCGGCGCCAACGAGCTGACCCACGTCCTCAGCGCGCACCAGCGCAGCGTGATGGAGCAGCTGGACTTGAGCTCCTGCGGTTTGATGTCCACCGGTGGGGTGCGCATCGCCAGCCTCCTCAGCACCTCCATCTCGCTAAAGGACGTCAACCTCAGCGACAACTCCCTGGACGACGAGGCGGCGGTGTGTCTGGCGCAGAACATCGCCGACGGCTTCGCCATCTCCGTCGTCGACGTCTCTTGTAATCAAATAGGCGAGGAAGGGGCCTCGCAGCTCATCGATGCAGCGCTGCGAAATGCGCAGCTCTCGGCGTTGGTGATGCACGGCAACAACATCTCCCGCGTCGCGCAGAAGAAGATGGATAACCTGCTCGAGGAGCGACTGTCGAAGAATCGCGTTCTCAGCCGCCACACCGCGCTGTACCAACAGCAGAAGCTCACGCAGCAGCAGCAGGCCGCCCGAGCAAACCCAGCCCCCACTGCCACGACGCCGGCGGCAGCGTAAAGCGCGACGAGGGTGCGGAAGACGCAAGATGACGAGGCTAGAGAGCGCGCTGTGACGGTGCAGCGCTCCTGCTGGGGCGTTGCCTTACGCACTCTCGTTCTTTCTGTTCCTCTGTTCTTCGCGCGTGCGAGTCATGATGCACATCCCTTTTTTTTTTTTTAGTGTGCTACTTTTGAAGCCGTCTTTACAACTTCTCTCTTCTCCCCTTTCTTCTTGAAATTAATGATATATATATTTATAAGTGGTCTGGAAGTGACGCCTTTGGATTGTTACCCATGTACAAATCAACACGTGCCCAACGCCCGAGTATGCACCAGCCAATTAAAACGGGGAAAAAAAGGTGCTGACTTGTTTCTGTGTCGACGAGATCTTTAGGTTTGATTTTTTCTTCTCTTCATCAATGTACACTACTTTTTATCGGAGAAAGGGAGGCCAGCGGCCGCGTAGCTTCTTCTCCTTGTTTTTTTCTCTCTCATCTTTGCCAAGCTCAAACCGTTGCCCGAAGATACAAACCCAAAACAAAACAAAACAAAATGAATCAACGAACAGCAACAACAACAAACAAGAGAAAAAAGGAACGCAACACACAATGCGCATCTTTCTGTTCTCGTTGCTGAGAGGGCGACCAAGGCTTCTCTGTTTTCGCAACTGCGGTTGACGTCTGTGTTGCTCAACAGTTTCTTTCTCTCTTCTTCGATGGGTCACCACTCAGGTGGCGGCTCTCCAGCAGTGCCGCAAAGAGGCTAAAACTGTTGACAAAGTCGCGAGTGTGTGGCGTATATATATATATTTATCTGAGCTCATAACGCTTTCGTAAAATCTTCTTCCTTCCTCGGAGATGCTTGGTAAACTAAGATCGTGCTCTGTTTGCAGCCTTTTTTTTCTCTTCTTTTTCTCCATCTCGAGTTTGCCTAAAATTAAGCAACAACAAAGCAGCAACCGAGCTCCTACTCACAGCATAGCATACAAACGGAACTGAACACACTTTCAGCTCTGCCGTACAGCGTGCCTGCTCGTCAAACTGGGATAAAAATAGTAGTTCATCGAATTGTGGAGACTTGAGAGAGAGAGAGAGGTGGCCCTTTAAATAATCTCTGATTGCAGAGGCTCCTCCTCCGTTCATCTCCGCTGCGATTGCCTACTGCACCGTGTCCTTTACTTGCCGCTCTGCTGCACAGGTTCACACACGAACGAGAAGAAATTAGGGAAGAAAAGAAAAGAAAAAAAAAAGGTCCTCTTCCTGTAAATTGCTCTGCCATTGTTGTGATTGTTGTTAAGGTTGTATTTGCTGTTGTTGCGTGCCCTTTGTATGCACCCCACGCAGCTGCATTCACTTCAGCGTGCCGTCGACCTCGCCTTCACCCACCAACCAGGCCCATCCCTTTACTCGGGGCCCTACATGAGCAGCCATCCCAATAGCAACCCGCGGCCCGGCGCTTCCTCCACGCACCACGCATCAACTACTCCGCCTTGCAAGAGAGCCAATCACCGCACTCGACAACGCCGCCGTGACGCTGCCGCAGCGATGAACGGCGACTCTTACATGCGACGCGCGACGTCTGGCAGCGAGAGGGCCGTCACGCACTCGTCGCGTCACGACAACGCGCAAGGTGCGGGGCAGCCTCCACACCGACACGAACACACAAGTCGCACGCACGCATCGCACCGCACATCGTCACCACCGTCCCGCCCGCGGCCCGACATGGCTGATCGACGCCGCCACCGAAGCCGGGAGGAGGAAGAGGAGGACGACAACGATGACCAGGACCGCGCAGCACGTCGTGCGCGGACGGAGAGAAGCACCTCCACCAGCCCAGCTGTGTCCGCGGCGCCCCTCACCCGGTCGCCGCTGGCTTTACCGTCTTCCTCGTCCTCCCTTGCCCACGTGCAGGCCCTGCTACCATCGGCGTCCGTCGCGACGTGCATCCTCCCCTTAGACGCCAAGCTTATCGAGGTGCTCTACGCACTCTCCCCCACCTCCGCAGACCGAGAGGGCAAACTACGCGTCATTGAAGAGGTCCGCAACACCCTGCAGAAAGCCGGGCTGGATATCCAGATCTACGGTAGTTTATGCACCGGCGTAGTGATCCCGGCCAGCGACGTGGACTGCGTCATGATGCGCAGCAGCGACGAGCGAATCGCCTCCTCCATCACCGCCGGGCTCTCCAGCGCGCTGCTCAACTTATCAGCCGCGTCGACCGGCTCGCTGTCTCCGCGGATTGTACGCGCTGCGCTCTCCACCGGCATCCGCACTGCGGCGGAGCGGATGCGTCGACACCCGCATTTTGCCAGCGTGACATGCATTGCCCATGCCAAGGTGCCCATTGTGAAGTGCCGGCACCGGCAGGAGAACGTGAAGGTCGATCTCTCCTTTGAAAAGGACGGCTGTGTGTCGTCCAACTACCTGTGCGAGCTCTTCTGCGAGCCCGGCAACGAACTTGCCCGGCCGCTCATCGTTCTGGTGAAGGCCCTCGTGAACCACTGCGGACTGGACGATCCCAGCATTGGCGGACTTGGTTCCTTTCCCATCTCGCTGCTCGTTCTCTGGTACCTGAAGCAGTGTGTGCCGGTCCGCTTTGTCCCCGAGCTGCGCCACAGCGTCGCTGTCCTCTTGGTCGGCTTCCTCAAGTACTATGGCAGCGAGTTCGACTATCTGCGGCAGGGGATCGACTACGTCCAGCACAAGACCTTTGACAAGGCTCCGGCCAACGAGTTGTTCATTGTGAACCCCCTCCGCCCCGGCACCAACTGCGCCCGCGCTGCCACACTCTTTGCAAGCCGCGTGGTGCCACAGTTCCAGAAAGCGGCCAATGCGCTCAGTCCGCTGCTTGACATGAACGCCTCGGTTGCTGCGATTGAACAGCGTCTTCTTCAGTTTTATGCCAAGGCATTGCCAGATCTGCGCGACTGGCGGGAGGTGTCGCGGGCGGCGGCGCGCGGCTCCCACCTTCCACAAAACATGTGGGATCAAGCCACCAACTTGTACATGGGCGGCGTGCTCTGATCCAGCGCGTGTGCGTTTATGTGTGTGTGTGTATGTGCGCATCCTTGCTGGTCCTATGTTTCTTTCTTTCATGCGTAAAATACTATAAAAAGTCGAATTTAAGTGAGAGTGGAGGAGTAATTAACAACAACGCAGAAAAGCGAGGGACGCAAACACATCCTAATCAACAAAGAAACACACACACACACACAAATAATAATAATAAAGGCGCTGTTGCTGCGGTTGATCTACGCGTCTTATTAGAAGAGAAAGCAGAATAGCTTGAGTGAGGACAACGAAGAGCAACGATGGTAGTTATGCTGTCTCAGGCTCGCATCACGCATCTCTCTCGCTTCTCCGTTTGACTACCCAAGAAAGAAAACACCGAGGGCGGGCAACCTTGACGAACAAACAAGAGGAACTGAAAAGGGATGAAGGCGGGAGGTAGGTGGGGAACTGTACGGGCCCTTGTGTTTGTCGGGAGCTGAGCGCGAATGGCGAGCACACCTTTTTTTTGTTTTCAGTGTGGATTTGCTCTGTAGATAGGTGCTGTGTAAGTGTTGAGTCGCAAAATAATAATAACAATAATAATAACCCACTCCGCACTGCGTCCTTCACGACAGCCCAAGCACTTGCCTCAACGACCTTCTCACTTCTCCTTTGACGCGATGCACAGGTGTCAAAACAAACAAGCAAACAAAAAAAACCCTATTTGCCATTGCAATTCCCACCTTTTGTTTTTGCTCTTTGAATATTGCATACTTTTTTTTCTTCTTCTCATAACTCCCTCGCTTCTCTGTCCCACCATCGAATGTTCGCACCACCATAAGTACCGATTAAATCACATTGTCTCTTAAAAAAAGAGAAAGAGTATGGATTGACGAGGTGGAGCTGAAAGCTACGCATTTTGCTCCTCTTCATCCCTTTTTTTTTAGTTAAAGTTATTTTATTGAAAATGTTCGGCGAGCTTATATGCGGCCCTCCAGGCAGCGGCAAAACGACGTACTGTGAGGGCAAGCGCCAGTTCCTCAGCGTCTACGACCCCACCCGCCCCGTGATCCTGCTTAACCTTGATCCCGCCAACGAGGACGTCTTCCCCTACCCCTGCGACGTCGACGTTCGCGAGCTGGTGGATCACAGAACCGTCATGCGGGACGAGCAGCTGGGACCGAACGGAACCTACCTCTTCTGTGCGGCCGTCATGCAGGCAAACGTGGACTGGATTCTCTCTAAGGTGGAGGAGGCGGTGGAGCGTCGGGTGCAGGAGGTGTTGGCGACGGAGATGTCGACCCCCGCGGCAGGGCCGTCCTCAGGGCTGCACACCAGCTTCAGTGCTGCCCGCGCGCTTCGCGCGCCGTACCTCCTCATGGACTGTCCCGGACAGGTGGAATTCTACATTGACGCACAGGTCATGCCGACGATCACCCGTGCCCTTGAGAAGCGCCTTCAGTGCAGCCTGTGCACCGTGCACCTCGTCGATGCGGGTGTCGCCACACGCGATCTGCCCACCTTTGTCTCCTCGTGTGTGCTGTCCTTGACCACGATGATCGACCACGAGCTGCCGCACGTCAATGTGCTGAGCAAGTGGGACACGCTGCCAGCCGACGTGCTCGAGGACACAGGCGACGACGGTGAGACCTTCTTTAACGCCTCCGTTCTGCTTTCCGAAAACTTTGATCGACTCTGGAAACGGCAGCTGCAGCGGCGGCGCAGCGAGCACCGGCAGGCTGCCCATTTTGCCACAAGCGCCTATCCGGTGCCCCGACTCACCCCACAGGAGCATGAAGAGGATAGGGCTCTGGCGCAGCTCAACCTTCAGAAGGACGGGGGACGCATTTATCGCTACACCCGGTTGCTCATGGATGTGGTGGAGGGCTACGGAATGGTGGGTTTTGTCCCTCTGGATGTACAGAACCAGGAGATGATGCTGCGGTTGACCCAAGAAGTCGACAACGCCATGGGTAACTTGTTCTAGCCGTTATGCCCTCCCAGCAACGGTGCCGTAGTGTTCCACAGAAAGCCTCGACGACAACAGCAACAACAAAGAAAAATAACAACGACACGCGCTATTGGGAGGCGGACATGCACGCACTACTGATAATACAAAAAAGCAAAACTGAACCTTCAGTTTCTCCGCGTTCCTGAAACGCGCTGTCTTTCTCCCCCTTTTGTTTTTCGAATCATCTGCACGTCAGCTAAGTGGAGATGTTATCTGGAAACCACCTCAGTATTTCACTACCATTCATGCGTAAGCGTAATTTCTGCTCTGTTTCTTTACCTGTCCGCCTCGTCGACGTCTGCGCGACTACAAAACTTCACTATGGAGTTTCTTTTGTTTTGTTTTCGCCTTTGTGACAATGCCAATGGCTTTAATTCTGAGAGACACATCGAGGTTGTCTTTATTTCTTCTCCCTTCGTCTTGGTTCCCTCTTTCTCCTTTATTTTTTTTTGCCTCTACTTCTCTCGGCGGTGTTTGAATCCAGAGAGTATCGGGATTTATTTTTATTATCCGAAGCTGGCCATAACAAAAAAGGAGGTAATAATAGTGAGCGACGAAGCGGTTTGGTTTTAAGCCGCAGTGAGCACACACACTGGCACACAAACGTCTCCCACAAACACACACACAAAAGCTCGCGTCCACATTTTTTTTTTTGTTGTGTTCTAAATTTTTTATTTTTTGTGCGTCTGTGGAAAGAGTCCCTATACGATAGATAGTGAAAGCCTCCCACTCTGATTACTTGAGAAAGCATAGAGGATAGCGTGGTGGCTTGCTCTTACCTTTTCGTGCCACCTACTGTGAGTTCACGAGTTCCAAGCGCGCACGCAAATCTCCTGTGGCTTTTCTCCTCTGTTTCCACCAAACAAAAAAACAAAAAAACTGAGAACAAAGCTCATTTAACGCACAGCATTCAGCATGGACTCTTTACTTGAGGTATTGAGAAGCTCTACGGACAACAACGCCCGCAAAGCCGCCGCCGCGCAGCTTCGGCAAGTGCAGACGGAGCAGCCCGATGCGTTTCTCCAGCACACCTTCGACGGCATTGCCTCTCCGCAGCTGACGCCGGAACTTCGCTTCTTCCTGTGCACGGTGGTGTTGGCCTTCCTGGAGGAGACGTGGCACAGCGGCGTGTCGCCAGCATCGCAGGAGCGCTTCATCGCCCTCTACGTGAATCTCCTCACAACGCAGTCTTTTCCCTCTATCCAGCTTGCTCGCAAGGTCGCCACCATCGTCGCCGTCATGGCCAGGCGTGGTGCGCGAAAGGCGCCGGTCGGTGCACTTCCGCCGTTGATTCGACACGTCGTTACGCGCTACGTGACGGAGTTGGAGAGCGCCTCGGCGTCACAGGCCTACGACCGGGTCTGCTTGCTCCTCCTCGCCATTCACCTATTTCTCAAGGATATGCAGTGCAGCCGCGTTGGGCGCGTCTTTGAGGACGTGAGCCGCGCCGTGGTCACTCCCCTGTCCGGTGTGTTTGCGTTGCTGCCGAATGCTGCGGCCATGCTGGCGCACTACGACGTGTGCCTCCATCTTCTGAAGTGCAGTCTGCGCTCGTTTGGCCGCGCCACCTTCGAGGCGGCCTTCTGCCGCTTCCTGCTGGCCACTTCATGGCAATTGGCTGAGGGCCTCGGCCATCCAACTGCGCACCCGTCCCAGGACGAGCAGCGGCTCCGCTTGCTGGAGTACGCGTTAAAGATCATGGAGTCCATCGTGGTCTACTTCCCAGGCAGACTGCAGGAGCTGGGCGTTGACTTTTTTGTGGTGGATAGTTCATCGACTCAAGCCAATGCTGCGGGCGATATTGGCGGGCCGTCCTCTCCTGCGCCAGCCACCTCTTCCTCCTCCTCCACCGGCGCTGCTGCTGCGTCTCCTCCGCAAAGTCTCTGTGCGCTTCTCGCTGCCGTGGTGCGCAGCCCGGTGGGGACGGTGGTGTCGGAGAAGGCGGTCTGTCGTGCGCTGCGGATTTTCACGGCGCTGCTGAGTGCGGAGGACGGCGATGCATTCATTGCGCACTGCCTCACCGCCTTCGCCACGTCGCCGTCCTTCACCGTGTTTCTGCAGCACGCTGTGTCGGCGTACCTCGCTGACGACGTCACCGCGGAGGCATTGGCGGAGTGGTCGAGGCAGCCCGAGCGGGTGGCGGCTGAGTTGGACGTGGACATGGACGATGAAGCTTCGATGATGGGGTGCACCGAGCAGCTCTTTCTCGCCTTCACCGGCTCCACCGGCTGCGCCGCTCCCGCTCTCACCGCTGCGTGGGCGGTCGTCAGCCAGCTCCTCCAGAACAGTGGTGGAGACGTGGCATCTGTGACGGCTGCCCTGCACGCTATTGGCATCGGCTATTACACCATGGCGTCCCAGGACCACTCGTCATACTTGACCTTCCTGCGTGAGAAGCTGCTGCCGCTGCTGCAGCCCGAGACGCTCGCGCAAGCATCGCCCTTTGTCGCGCGTCGTGTTGTGTGGCTTGTGGGGATGTGGTGTGAGTCGGTCACGGACACGTGCGACCGTCACGCCGTTCTTGCGGCCCTTGAGGCGGTCTTACAGCACGCCGTGCACACGCGCAACGTTGTGCTGGTCCTGGTGTCGCTGAAGTCCACGGAGAACTTCATTTCGGACAACAACTTTGCCTTCTCGGACATGACCGCGACGCTGGTGGCGACCGTGCTGCGGACGGTGGAGATGCTGCTCAGCGCTGCGCAGAGCCCCACCACGGTCAAAGAGCTCGCGGGCCTTGTGCATGTGCTGACGGAGAAGGGAGCGATACAGGGGCATGGCGAGGTCTTGGTGCAACTCTTCGTGGGCCCCACACAGGCCGTTATTCAGTCGTACGAGGCGAAGGCCGCGGCAGCGAGCGCGGGACAGAGTGCACTTGGGATGCTGGGCGGCGACAACGACGAAGACGACGACGAGGGCAACAGCGACTTTCTTGGCTCGCTGGGGATGTTGTTGGACTGTCTCGGCAGCGGCGTGCGGCAGTGCGGGAGTGACGGCGTTATCTGGTCGCTCTTTCCTGCCGTGGTGCTGCCGTGCACGTCGCCCACCTGTGCTGCCACCCCGTGGGCGGAGGACAACGCGTGGGAGCTCTTCTTGGCGATGGCGCAGTCCTCCCATGCCTTTGATGGCGCGTCGCCTGCGACAGCCCTGCAGGTGGCTCTGCAACACACCCATCGCGACTTCGGGATGCTGCCGCTGGTGTTCCGTGTGGTGTACACGCTGCTCGTGCTTCGGCAGGACGCTGTGGAGGACATCCTAGCGGCCGCGGACGTGGCGGCGTGGTGCCGCATCCTGCACGAGAGCCCATCTGCGGAGCTCTGCGCTGCCGTGACGGCGGTGCTCGCTGCTGTAGCGCGATTGAGCGGCGGCCCACTGCGTGCGTCGTTGACGCGCCACGCCGTGGATGCGTTGCTGTCCTCGACGGACGTCCAGGCTGAGCAGCACACCCTGCCCTTGGCGGTAGCGCTTGCGCTGTGCCTTGCCTCCGCTTCTTCTGCTGAGGCGCAACAGCGATGGGTCGGGGAGGTTCACACTGCGGCGCAGGCACGAAGTGGGTCGACACCCGCGACGCCACTGTCCACGCTGCTGGAGCAAGTCGTGTTGTTGTTGGACGTGTCGCCGAGTACGCTGGTAAGTTGTGCGTTGGCGCGCCTCTTGTACACGCTACGTGCGACGTCGCCTCACGCGCTTTCTGTCGAGGATGCTGCGATGGTGCAGCGGGCGCTCGAGGGCGTGGAGGCCTCCGTTGCTGAGCCCACCGCAGCGTGCGATGCGGGACAGGGCGGGACGTGGCCAAGTGGGGAGGAGGAAGGGGAGCGCCGCTCACCGCAGGAGATGCTGCTGGAATGGTTGGGCGACGAGGACGTGCCGCCCAACTCTCCTCACGTGGCACGTCTCATGACCACTTTCACCTCGCTTCTTTCGTGAATCCGGACATAAATGGAGACAGAATAAAAGAAAAACAACGAATAGAAAGGTTTAATCCTCTTGCGTGATTCCCTTGCCTTTGCTTGTGTCTCTGCACGAGTGTAGGCGCCGCCTTTCGCTTTCTCTGACCTTGTAGTGCATTCAGGTCGTTACAACTATTAAAAGAGAGAAGAAAGTAAAAAAAAAAAGTCTTAACTTCGAAATAGTAATACTAATATCAAACCCAAGCAGTGCAACTCCAAGGTTACTATTCTCGATGAAAATTGGAAGTACGCGTGCTTCAACCCCTTCCGCCCACTCCCTCCTTCGAGAACCCCCTTCCCCCAAAAGGCAAGTCGATGCAGAATATTTTTTTGTGTGTGAGCTTAGCGGTGGATGCTAAGCCAGCATCTCACGGTGTCTTGGAATACGCACGCGGACGCTGAGAGAGGGCGAGAGGGCTTTCTAAAGGCATGTCGATGCGGGACATTCCGTGACAGATAGCTCCTTTGGAATTCCTCATGGTTGTCGTCACTGTCAAGACGAACTCAAGTCTGTGAAATTGTGGTGTGTAAGGCCAGAGAAGGGTAAACACCTTCTTAAAGGGAGACTTGCACTGTTGTTGTTCCTTCCGCTCCATTTGGTGCCCCGCGTTTCGCGCTCCCTTTCCCCCTATTCACGAACCTTTTTATTTTTCGGTCTTTGGGTGGTTCTATTTTGCCACCGGAACGGCTGGTATACGCGCCTTCCTCTCCTGACTGATCTTTGCAACTCTTCGTGGAACATCTTTTCCTATTACATCTTTTTCTATTGCCTATTTCCACTTGCCGCATACATCTGAAGTCCGCTTTCGCCGCTTTTACTATCGTTCGCCTCCTAAAACGTCCATAGCAAGAGTAAACGCACACACACACACACACACACACACACACGCACAC
The DNA here is from genome assembly GCA_030849845.1 of Crithidia brevicula. Classification (NCBI taxonomy): domain Eukaryota; phylum Euglenozoa; class Kinetoplastea; order Trypanosomatida; family Trypanosomatidae; genus Crithidia; species Crithidia brevicula. Next base: position 303,998 of record JASAOD010002024.1, read on the forward strand.
ACATATTAAACTATCCCTCTAATTCCCAAAAGAAAAAAAAGATGATGCGCCGTGCCCTCGCTCAGCCCGCCGCCCGCCGTGTGGCCGCCGCTTCTAGCGCGCTGGTGGTGTGCCCCCGCAAGGCCTCTACCGTGGCCATCTCTGTGCAGGGTCTGCACTACGTCGGCACCGGCCTCGCCGCCATCGCCCTCGCTGGTGTTGGTATGGGTATTGGTACCATCTTCGGCTCCCTGCTGATCGCCTGCGCTCGCCAGCCCAACTTGACGAAGATGCTCTTCAACTACGCCATTCTGGGTTTCGCCCTGACGGAGGCTATTGGCCTGTTCGCGCTGATGCTCGCCTTTCTGATGCTCTTCTCGTAGAGAGGTTGTGGTGTGCAGGTGCTGACGTATGAACGGACGAGGGGACGCATGTTGGAGGTATCGAAGACCATGTCGCGCATGGAGTTAAAAAAAAAAAAAAGGAAGCGGGGACGACGTGCACACGGCGGCGGCCCGCATGGACGGCAGCGCGAGAGCATAATAACCGCCTGCGAGGCGGCACCGCCCTTTCCATCTCCTCTCACGACCCACCTTCTCTTTCTACCTTGCCGAACACGTGTGACCTCCCTCAATGCCATACATTGTGCACGTGAGTTTAGGGTTTCCTTTTAAGTCTAGACATATATATAAGAATAGTTGTAACGACAAAGCATTCGACCAGCAGGACAGCCATTGGGGAAAACAGAAATCGCGAGGCAAATGCAGGAAAGCTACATATATTTATTATCAAACACTCTGGTTCACGTTGGAGCTGAAGCCGGAAAAGACCACCTGGCGCGGTGCTTCACGTAGCGTGTTCTCCACGCCCCTTGCAGCTGCCCTCTCTCTCTCTCCTCGATCGCCTTTTTGCTGTACAATTGGTCGCGTTGTTGTGCAAGTCACAAAGTAGTAGGTGTTTGATGAGACGAAACTGAACACTGCATCGTACCACGAAGGGAACGCGATGGACGAAGGGAAAAGTTCAAAAAAACGACGCGGTGCTTCGTGCCAGGAAAGCAAATGTCTGGTGCGTTCGTAGCGCCTCACCTCGCGCCTCAACGCCCCCGGTATCCTTTGTCCTTATAATGATTTTCGTTTGCTCCTCTTTTACCTTGGGCGACCATACGAGCTGCGGGCGAGAATCTAGCGTCCGAGTCGTATCAGCGTTTGCGAGCTCCACCCGCTCTCTCTCTCCCCGCTTGCGCTGCCCTGCTGCGGCAAAAAGCGGGAGATGAGCTTGAAGGAAAGAAGCGTGGCCTCGTGCCATTCTTCTGCTTTGTGCTGACTACCGTCTCCTCACTTTTCTCCCTCTCCCTTTCCTTCCACTCTTTACTCGCAGAACGCGAAACGGTTAAAAAGATTTGTAATTTTTTTTTGCCATTCCTTTTCTCTTCTATCGCTATTTTTGCCGCTGTGCTCTTTGTCAAATCACACACACACATAGGCGCCAGGAAAGCTGTGTGGGATCTTCCTTTGATAATTTTTTCCTTTTTAACCTGCTTTCTCTCTTTCCCTTTTCAGCTGGACTCCTGCACGACGTTTGTGCAGCTGTTTCGTCTGAAACGTCTGCGATTTTCTTGCCTTCTTGTGCTGCTTGTGTAGAAGTGATTAAAGGACTTCAGCGCACTTTGGTGCTCTGCACTACTGCCTTCGCATTTAAACATCAAGTTCAGCATCTATCAGTGCTCAGATTTGCTATATATATATATATACGTTTTTGCTGCTCTTTCTCTCTTGCTTTAAAAATTGTGTTTCTTTGTATTATATCTCTTCTTTTTTTAATATTATTGTTAGGATCCCCCCCCCTCACAATCCAGCTGTGGCTCACATTCTCAAATATATATATTCGTTTCATTTTTTATCGATACCCCTTATCAGAGGATTGTTGCTGCGGAACTGAAGGGAGTCTGCAGGCTCGCTTTTTCTTTTGATCCCTCCGCATCAAATCGCTCCATAAAAAGTCCCCCCCCCCTACACACACAGAGGAGAGAGAGAAAAAAAAAAGCAACAAGTGAGGATGGCTGTGAACGAAGCACCACGGCTGACTAAGCGCGTTGTGGCGCTGTGGATGATTGCTGTTTTCCTTCTCTGCCTCGCTGCGGATCAATTTCAATGTAAGAAAAATGGGCGCCAATATTTATGCTCCGGAGAGGCGCCATATCATTGTGATAGCGACTACTGTCGAGAAGAAGTGAGAGTTGCGTCGTCGTACACCTCAGACCGTAGGTGCCTTTTCAAGGGAACGTCGGAGCTTCTCTTTGCCTTTGTGGAGGTGGGGCCCTCGCTGGTGTCGGATCGAGGTAGCACTGTCAGTGCCTACATGGCGGAGGAGCTCAGGGAACGCATTCGAAAGAATACATTTCCTTCTTTCTTAAAAGAATCCGCCGAGTTCGAGACGTCCCGGAGAGGTCCGTACGACATGGTGGATAAGTTTTTTATGTTTTCTAGATCGATGGAGACTCTTCAAGAGAATATGCGGAACACAACGCGGTGCAACGTGTCGACGGATGTGGTGACGCTTCCACCCTACCAAGGAAAGAAACCTTTTGCGCACTTATCGTGGGCGGAGGCGGTCGAGGCGGTGTTGCCCACAAGCAGACTAGATGACCCAACGCAGCTGGCGACCTACTTTCCCAACCTCCATGCGTCCCTCGATGCGGCCGTGAAACGGCAGAAACAAGTCAGGACGAATTCGCAGTGCGATACGTTGCATTTGGTGGTGTACGTGCTCTTGTCTCCCCTTGCCAGCGTACGGACTGTGTGGGAGATCCCGTCTTCGGCGAGACAGTCAGTGAATGACGGCTACTCATGGACGAGCGGGGCCATTTCTCGGTACATCTCCACCAACAAGCACTACCGCAAGCATTTGAATAGGGTGCAGTACATGTACCTGTACGCTTCATCGCCAGCGCGAGCGTTTGTCAAAAAACCGTGCAAGGGGTACTACAGCCGACTAGATAATGAAGCCGCTGTTGCGGCGGACACGGCTGTGTCGAAGGCGGTGACCGATGAAGCAGCTGCGGTTGCTTTCTGCAACGTCTCAAGCGAGAGAGAGCACGTCTCGCGGTGCTTGCAGGGCTGTGAGGGATACGCATCCGTCAGCACAATAGCAGCCGTTAGAGATGGTAGCTTCTGCAATGCTCTCTACGATAGAGAAGACGGTATTTTTCGCACGTATTATGCCGCCTCTCCTCTCTACATGAACTGCTACTTTGATATTTTGGCGAATGTAACTGCACCACAGGCGAATGGAACTCCACCAGAGGCTAATGGTACCTTCCACCGCGACGTGGAGGCTCAACTCTTCGATGATTGTCTTCATCTCTCGCCCAAAGGCGGGAAAGCGTTTGCGTCCTGCCTGTTGAAGTCAAAAGGCTATCGAAATTATAATAATTATTATTGATTTTAAGCCTTTGCTTACCATCGCTTGGCTCGTTTTTTTTTTTTCTCTCTCATACAGAAATCGTCTTCGATTGCTCGATGGACATCGCGTAAATACAATGCGCTTCTTCTCGACAGACACTACACCACGCAAGCACACAAAACACGCTGATTGTAGTTGGCGATTTTCATATTCATTGTGAAGACAGAGTATTTTACGCTCATGTGTCTAAAAGTGCAAGTAAAAAAAAGAAACGTCAAGCGGAGAAATAATTGCATACCCTTTTCTGTGACGCTGTGCCTTATTTTTTTCCTTTCTTTTCGGTTCTTTTTCGTTGCAGTCAACGATGAGCTTGTGGCATGTTGGTCAAGCTTGGCGGCATCATTCTTACCGGGGGGGGGGAAGGAAGAAAGGAGCAAAAAAAAAAAAAAAGTACCAACAAGAAAAAGGCCTTGAAGAGTCCCATCATTCATGAGCTTGTAGGAAGCGTGAGAAGCGCATTTTGTACATGAAAACGTCGAAGTGATACATGGCACTTGCTCTTTTTTTAAAGTGTACCTTATTGAAGCACGACACCTCTCTTCCCGTCCTCTCTTATCACTTCCCGCTTGGCCAAGGCTCCAGAGTTACAACAGCAACTATATATACATATCCTGCTTTGTGTGCCCTGCAGATCGGTGGGTTTGACTCCCCTAGGTGGCTTCACGAAAGCGAAAAAAAAAAAAATTAGGTGTCGTTGGCGCACACAGTTTGAGCAGACAGAACTGCAGGCTTGATCAATTTAAGTCGAGCGCATTCGCCAAAAAAAAAAAAAATCTAAGAAACAACAATTATTTGTGCAGTTGAATTATTGCTTTTGTTTTTTTCTCCTTGCATCTCCCGCCATCTGTCTTGTTTTGCTTGTCCATCGACGTACAACACCCGAGACGTGCTGCCCAGGCAGCGTTTCTTCTCTCTTTTTCTCAAGAACAGTTTCTCCTTCTTCCTACAGAGAGACACAAATTTCTTCACATTGTTTGTTTTCCACAATCCGAGTAATTAAGCGCACTTTAAGTATATATAGATTCGCCTAGGCTCTGGTTTCTGTTGCTTATCCGTGACGCGGTGTTTCATGTTGTGTTCACCATCGCGTCACCCATTTCACACTATCAATATCTTGGCCTGGGCACGCGCTTCTGGGTATCCGTCTTGCTCTTTATCTTTTTTTTTTTTTTGTGCGTATTGTGACTGCGCGCGTTGCGCAATCAAAAAAAACAAACAAACAAAAAAACAAAAATAAAAACATGTTCATCAAGCAGAGCCGTTGTGCGTGCGAAGGAGCACGCTGTGCGTGGACCTCGTGCCGCCATGCTAGACCACGCAGTCGTTGTGCCAGTATCATCCCCTGCGGCGGGCCACGCCGGTGCTTCTCCTCCGGGACCACACCGCTGTCACCGTCGGCGCAAGCGGATGCCACGGCGCCGCCACCCCCACCAGCGGCCACGCTGTCCTTCCGCAGCACCACCAAGTTTAAACTCTCGCCCACCCAGGTGAATGAGACCAACGTGCCAAGTGCGCGGGAGGTGGACTTGATGATCCCGACGCTGCGCGAGTTGCGGGCGCAGCTGCCAGGGGCGCGGGAGTTGGAGCAGCGATACATCCACCCAGAGAGTCTGAAGTCGTCCACCAAGACGGCGGACGCTGACACGGCGACCCCGACGGACACCATCTTTCAAAAGACGACCGATCCTCTGGAGGATCTCTTGTTTGGGCCACCAAAGGAGGAGGCAGAGCCCAATGCAGCGGCGAGCGCGGACGACGCAGGCCTGCCACGACAGCACCTCCCTTTGGCCTATCGTGCGCTTCTGTGGGGCACCGCGTACGCGTTGCTCGGCTTCTGCGCCACTGTGGCGGTTGCCATGTATGTGTGTGGTTACGCCAACATCCGCGAACTTATGGACGGGGTGCGAGGGAAGATGCAGCGCGACGGGGATCGCCTTCGCGGTGCCGTCGATGGAGACCCCTCAGCGCCGGTGGAGCACTACGTGATTGACCTCACTCGCCCGACGGAGGCGTGGGGTCAGATCCAAGAAGTATGGGCAGCGGTGCAGCGTATCGCAGAGGAGGAGGACATGAAAGCGCATGTGTCCCCTTCGTCGAAGTAGCAGCCAGCCCGGCAAGTCAACGCAACTCCGAGGACATAAACGGTATATCGCTACGGTGTAATGGGGGCGTAGTATCTAAAGAAACAACAACAACAAATAACAACTATAAAAAAAGCAGACACACACTTTTTAATAATAATAATAATAATAACAAAAGAATCCAAGCAATACACGCGAGGTGCGCAAGAGAATATCGAAGAAAAGGGTCCAAGAGAGGCACCTCATTTCGGTCTCTCTTTTGTCACAGGGGGTCTGCCTCGGCATCCCGCCTTTAAGTGTTTAAAACCCGCAGAGGGTTTACAGACCCTTTTGAAGGAAGTGCGCCGATGAGGAGGAAGTGGGTTCGGCGTGAATACTTTGACGGTGCGTTCGCAACGCCAAGAAGGGTTTCCCATTCACTCGCCTCTCTCTCTCTCTCTCACACACACACACACACACACACACACACACACATGCACACACGTTCTCTCTCTCTCTTTCCCTCTCTTTCCCTCTCCTTTGCTGTTTTTTTGATTGCTTCTCTCCGCCTTTCGTCTCTCGTCTCTGCGACTGGCGTGGCGAAGAAAAGGGAAAAGGAAAAAAAAAACATTAAGATGTCAACAGCGAATTCAACGGCGGTGTCTGGCCTGGCGCAGGTGCGGCACATCATTCTCGTCCTCAGTGGAAAGGGCGGCGTGGGCAAGTCCACCGTTGCCTGTCAGCTCGCGCTGGCCTTGACGCACGTACATCACAAGCGTGTGGGTCTTCTTGACGTGGACATCTGCGGCCCGAGCGTGCCCAAGATCTGTGGGCTGGAGGGCCGTGATGTGTACCGTGACGAAAAGGGCTGGAGGCCAGTCTCGCTGAAGGCATCCGACATCGGCAGCAACACAGACGACGGAGCGGGAGATCTGCAGGTCATGTCCATTGCCTACTTACTGCCCAGCGACAAGGACGCTGTGGTGTGGCGTGGTCCGAAGAAGGATGCGATGATTAAGCAGTTTGTCACGGATGTGAACTGGGGTCCGCTCGACTACCTCATCATCGACACCCCACCCGGCACCAGCGACGAGCATCTCACGCTCTGCGAGGTGCTCCGCGACTTCCACCCTGCCGGGGCAGTCGTCGTCACCACGCCGCAGGATGTCTCCACCGATGACGTCAAAAAGGAGCTTTCCTTTTGCCATAAGCTAGACCTACGCTGTCTGGGCATCGTTGAAAACATGTCCGGCTTCGTCTGTCCCTACTGCGCACACTGCACTGACATTTTCTCCAAGGGCGGTGGCAAGAAGCTTGCCGAGATGTATGAAGTCGCCTTCTTAGGCGCCATTCCCATCGACCCGAATTTGTCTCTCGCCGAGGATCAAGGACGCGCCTTTGTGCGGGAGGACCCCTCGCAGACCGTGGAGGCCGTCACTGCCGTGATCGACGCGATCGTGCAGCAGGTGGAGCGTGCCACCGAGCAGCACGTGTGACGTGGGGCAACTTTCACTGCAACTCTGCCCACTCTATCGATGGATCAGAACTCCTCTCAGTAAACGTCGCGCAGCATCGCAAGTCCATGTTGCTACGCTTACTGGTGCGACGTGCTCGCTTTCCAGTATTTCTCTCTCTTTTTTTTTTCACATACCTATTACAGCTGTGGTTTTAAACGCCTTCGCCACACGTTGCTCCCGTTTCCCTACTGCCTTCTTCCACTACATATACAAGAATTGTAGTTTTTGTTTTTTTCCACTACCGCTCTTCCGTGCCTCTCTGCAGCTTCATGTAGAAAATGCCAAAAAGATGAAAAATCTGGCCGATGAGACCAGATGGTGCCGATTCGCCGACGTCACCTGTGCTTTTCTCTGTCTTCTGAAGTTTTGCTGTGATCGCAGTGCTCGGGGTTGTTTGCACGAGCGCATTCGCGTTCGTACTACACTATTAGTATTATCATTGCTGTCGAGTTTGCTTACTCCTTCTCAGCTCTCTCGTTTAAGCTGCACAGCAGCGCTGGCCTGCAACCCTACCTATCAGCCTTTATTCGGAAAGCGAACGAGTGATTAAAGAGGCGATAGCAAAAAGAAACGCGCGCGAGAGAGAGTGAAAGGCAGACGGCTTCAGATTAAAAAAAAAAAATAGAAAAAATACAAGTCTACTCTTATAGTGTTTCCTCTGATGGAAGCCACGCCGAATGTTTTCGTTTGCGTCCCCAGAGCCCGCACCCTCAGAGATACACGCACAAACCCACACACATGTACAGAGAGAGGGAGAGAGAGACTTTAATCTTTTTTTATTCGCCATCGTGCTAGTTTTGCGGTGTAACCTTGTGAATCCCTACTGGCGCACGCGCAACGGTGTCGTGACTTTTAATTGCCTTTCCACTGACAAACGTAGGCGGATCCTCTGCTTCTCCAGTTGTGGTTTAAAGAGCTCCTTCACAAATACTCTTTCTTCTTCGCTCAACTTCTTTCACCTTTCTTTTTTTTTTTCCCCCTTGCGTCCGCAACGTTTGTCTGTGGGCCATCTTTCTTGCGCGCCAAAAAAAAAAAAAAAAACGTGGTGCGCGCCACTTGTACTTACAGGTTCAGCACCGACCCTTTCCTTGCAACAAGAAGAACAAAAAGGCCACTATTTTGATTTATAACGAAAGGAGGAAGCTGGAGGGCGGTGAATTAAAAAAAGAGAAAACAATCTTACGTACACACGCAAAAGGTGCAATCTGTAATAATGAAGCACAACGAAGGAAAGCGGCGTTCCGATCCGCGTCACGTATCGCTGGCCAAGGTGCCGAAAGATCACGTGCATCTTGGTCTCTGTCTCATCTACTCCGGCTCCGCTTTCCGCGGTCTTCAACTCCAGGCGCACAGCCCAACCGCGCACACCATAGAGGGCGTCCTCTTGCAGGCGTTAAAGGACGCCGACGTCATCGCGGATGTCGTGCGGGGACGGCCAGCTGGTGAGCAACATCACTTCGCACGTTCATGCCGCACCGACCGCGGCGTTCACGCCATTCGCAACATGGTCTCGCTGTTTGTACCAAAGGGCGTCCTGGAGCGCGTTGGCGGGGTGGAGGGGGTGCAGACCCGCGTCAATGCGAATCTGCCCGCGATGGTGCGTGTGGCTCACGTGATGCAGCTCGCCGGCACCTTCATCCCGCGTCACTGCTGCAACCGGCGCGTGTACCGCTACATGCTACCCCTGTACGCGTTGCTGGCCCCGTGTGATTCGTGGGCTGCGTTGGAGAAGTTCTACCCAGGCTGCTTCAGCCAGCTGCAGGCCTTGGCGGCGGCGAGTGTGGCGGCTCACCGCACGCTGCACGGGGTCCCTTTCATCGACCTGGAGGACGTTCCTCTCCCACCGTCAGCGGCAGCACCGGCCAGCACTTCCTCTGAGCCCTTGCCCTCACTACCCTCGTGGGAGCGCGACACGCAGGCGAAGGTCGCGTTCTGCAACGACATCCTGGCCACGCGCATCGTCGGCTCGCGGCGCTATCACAACTTCTCGGTGGACATCGACTCCAATCGCTCCGCCGTAAGCGCGAAGGTCGTGCAGCCCGACACCGACGAGGCCTTGCGCGTCATCTACCGCTGCGAGGTGCAACCCCGAGTGTTTTTCTTTCCGTGTACCTCGAGCGTGAGTGGCGAAACGCAGCCCCTTCACGGCGCGAGCTTGTCCGAGTACACGTCCAACTCGCTCATCGGCGCGCAGCCACAGGAGCGCAGTAACGCCTCTACTGTCCCCTCGCGCAGCGCTGCCACGTCCGCCCCGGACCTGCCTGCCGGGGCTGCGGTGCTGCCGTTTCTGTTCTTCCAAATTGAAGGCGGGTCCTTCCTCCTCAACATGATCCGCAAGATCGTGGGCTCGCTGCTCGCGGTGTGCCGCGGGGCGCGGGTCTCGATCCTCGACGAGGCGCTCAGCCCCGAGCGCCGCGTCAGCACGCCTCTGGCCCCGGGCCCGTACTTGTACCTTGCCCAGTCCACCTATCACGGCTATGATCGCTCGCTGGGCGGTCTGCCAGGGGCTCGGCTCTCGACGGTGAAGGACGCGTGGGCCGGTGCGGTGGACGAGGCGGCGGAGACGTTCGCGTTTGCCAACATCGCGGCGGACATCATCGACGTCGACCTGAACGCGATGCCGCCGCTTGACGACATTCTCGCAGCCCGGGACCGTGCGTTGGCGGTGCGTCGACCCCACACCGCTGCCGAGGACAGCCACCTTGTTGAAATGAAGGAGTACAAGCCGGTGCTGCCGAGTCGCACGGCGTGGCCGGCCTGCAGCGAGATGACGATCTTTCTGCGGTTGCTGCGCGTGCACAACTGGAACGTGCGGTCGATTCGGCTGGACCCCGACTGCAAAGCGCTGCGGGAGGTCCGGAATAGAGAGGAGCGCGCGGTGGTGGCTGCCGCGACGGCGGAGGTCTCTGCCTTGTACGCCACGGCGATGCCCGCCGCGTCGAAGGAACGCGTGGCGTCCGCCGCGGTGGAGACGGATACGGAGGCTCCTTCATCGACCGAGGGCGACGGCCAGGCCGAGGTGCCGTACGGCGGCACAGATGGCTGGCTGTATCCCGCGACCACCGCTGAGGAGGCACGGGTGCAGGGCCAGGCCTACTTTGCTAGCCGCTGGAAGCGCGCACGACCGTGGGAATTTGGCGCGGCGGTGGGGACGGAGATCGAGGTCGGCGGCGAGGAGGACGTCGATGACGGCGACGCTGTGGCTGCAGGGCCGCGCCGCCGCCCGCGCAACTGATCGCCATAGTTGCGCGTGTGTTGGTGTGCGTGTGGTGAGGAAAATAGTGTGAATACACACTATTCGTTTACTTGGTTCGTGAGTATCCGCAAATGCGTGAATGTGAGCCGAAATCGGCGTAATCTCGTTTAAACTGTGCGAGCGTTTCGCACAACCCATGCAACCATACCAAAAAAGAAAAAGAAAAATAACTTGATAAGGAACACTGCGGATCACCTTCTAAAAGATTTGCACGGTAGATTCTCGATTATGGTGCTGTCGAAGATCCTCTTTCTGTTCTGCTTTTTTTATGTTGCCTTTGATGTTCTCGGACACAGAGAAGTGCGCCAAACGACATTGCTTTCGTTTTTCAGCCTGCCAGACTCCATGGGGAGAGAACTCTGCGAAATCATAAAAAAGGAATGAGAGCACAGAGAGGTATTATTGTGCGTGTACCTACACGTCGAAAACGGAAGTTTTTTTTTTTTTTTTCCTCCTGCGTGCCGGCTGGTGCTGCGTTGGACGCTTTATAAACTTTTTGCGTCTCGAAAAGCGGAAGGTGCCCCATCACCCCTCAATCTGTTGTGTGCTTTCCATTTTCTGTCTCTCTTTCTTTTTATTCTATGCTACATCGTGGCATACGTAAACAATGAAAAAAAAAAAAACCCTCATATTGCTCGTCATGTCGACGTTCATCTCAACAGCACAGATACACGAGCGCTACTCACAAAGGCGAGCTTCATAGGCCAACGGGGCTTCAATACGAAACGGAGAGAGAGAGAGAGAGAGAGAAAGAAAGTTACGTTTTGACTACAACGCTTTACAAAGAAACAAAACAACAACAACAACAACAACAAAAAAAAAACATTGCGACATGGCGGATTTTCTCAGCCAACACCAAGTCCAGCGGGACTACTACCAGGAGGCGAAACAGGCAGCCGTCGTCCCCATGGACTGCCCGTACTGTAAACGGCGTGGTCGCTTTGCCGCGAACGCGTACGAGTTGGCGAAGCGCATCCCCACGGTGATGGCCGAGGGCATTGCGTTCTGCCACATCTGTCGCGACATTGTGATACGCCAGACGGAGGTGACGGCGCAGAAGCGGGCCTGGTACTGTGGACACTGTGAGATCTGCATCTGCCCTGCGTGTCAAACGTCGAAGCACAGGGCTTCGCCAAGTTAATCGAAAAAAAAAAGGCGAAGAAAACGCGGCGTGCGTATCTGTCTGTGCCTTTAGAAAAAAAGAAAAAAAAATGTAGCGTTGGCTTTAGTGCAGTCGCGCTGCTGTGTATTCTGAGCTTTTGCTTCGGTTTGCCATCTTGTCTTTCCCAGCGGAAAAGAAAACTTTGGAGTTATTATTATTATTTTTTTATTCCTTGTCTGCTACCGTCCCATCGCATCGTTAAAAAAGCAGAAGCTGTTGAATAGAAATAAGAGGAAAGAAAAGAAAGGAGAGCGTCTACTGTAACACATGTATAGGACTGCTTTGCTTATGAAAGCCAAACTTGGTGCACAAGGCTTGTGCGTGAGGGAGATGAACGCACTTCACTGCGTCTTCATTTCTCCGCTTTTGTCACAACGCGACTTCGAAAGTCTTCAAAGAACTAGTTGGTGATGCTGAATGCATCTCCGACCAGGCTTGTTGCCCTTGCTCATCCTTTCCCAGCCAACATGTTTGACTGTGTGTGTGTGTTTGATACCCCGCAACTTCTTCTATTTTATTGTATCCCATTGTTCTCGATCGCTGCTGGATCTTTTCCAGTTAGACATCTTTGTGTTGGCGTGTGTGTGTGTGTGTCTTTCGCTGCAATCGTAATAGCTCTGCTTTTATTTTTTTCGTGGAAGACTTCTACCCGTACTAAAAAAAAAAAGAAATAATTGTATGTACTGTCTATGGTGCTCGCAGATGCACGCACTCACGTGCATTGAACTCGACGACAGCAACAGCAAAACACCATCAGCACGCCGGGTGGAAGGCGTCACACGTACGCGTTTCCGTGCTTTTTCTCTCTCATGGCGTCGTCAGGGGTTTTCCAGGCATTCACGCAGCCGAGTGACACCGAGCTTCCTCTACCCCCGCTTCTCCTGCCACCACGCCAGCTTAAAAAGATTCAAGTCTCCTGCAAGAGGTCGCTCATCCGTTTCCTTCTCACGCTGCCCACCACGCCCACAGCTGCTGCTGCTACACAGAGGCTCACTAGTGATGGAGGTAGCGGCGCAGAGGACGGCGTCGATGTTGTTGACCTCGCCGCACGTGTGTGTCCTGCGTGGCGGGATGCCACAGGCTTTGTGGCGCTGAATGGGGGCATTCTTGCTGGTTGCACCCCACACGACCTTCGCACCACATTACTCGAGCTTGACGTGGTGGAGTCCCCACCTTCGTCGTCGTCCTTGACAAGCATTCTAGAGTATAGCTCTACGCTGCCTTTTGTGCTGTGCTCACGGCGCTTGGCTGTCACCGACGGAATGGACGCACGCGCAGCACTGAACAAAAGGGAAAGATCGCAAACGCATGCGAACTTGTCAAAGGTGAACGTGTCCGCGGCTGAGCTAAGGCGCTTCGCTGCATCAACGCGCGCGTCCAGCGGGGTCGGTGTGCTCGCTAACTCGTTTTCTCAACGTGATTCTGTGGAGGACGAGGCGTTGGCGCGCGCAGCAACCGCTCGCGGCACAGAAGGGAGGTCCACGGCGTTTGTGAGTGTTGGTGTCTTGCAACTGCCCTCGTCGGTCTCGCTGTGGAAAAGCGGCTCGTCCACTGCGTTATCGTCGTCGTCTTCCTCCTCGTCGGCCAACAAAGGGTGCGGGTTTTTGTTTTTGCTGCCATGCAACGTGGAGGCGGTACGCCAGATGCTGCGGCACGTTTTCCAGAAGCCAGTGGTGAACATCGACGCCCTACTGTTCGAGCAGCACCAGCAGCAGCACCTTGAGAAGGAAGAGAAGGACGGTATGGCATCAATAATGACAGAGGAGGCACCGAGGAAACGGAGGCAGCTGCACAACCTCACTGCTGTGGAAAGCGGACAAGGGGTGGACAAGGGGGTGGAGACGCCGCCGCCGCCGCGCTGGTGTGTCTCGGCGGCTGTCCCCGGCGTTCCTGGACTGTACCTCATCCATGATTTTGTCTCCGCTGCGGAGGAGGCTGCGATATGGCAGGAGCTGCACGACAACCGCCAGCGGCTACAACTGGAACATCTATCGCGTCGTCGTGTGGCGCACTTCAACCGGCGCTTCATCTACGGCGCCAACCAACTCACCGATGAAGGCGAGGGGGTCAACGCACGACCCTCCTTCTACGACTGGATGCGGGGGCGGCTGCAGAATGCGGACCCAGACGGTGCGGTGCGGATTTGCGGCGACTTCCCCTTGCAGCCGGGCACGCACGAGTGCGACCAGCTCACCGTGAATTATTACGACTACAGCGAGATGGGGGTGTGTGGGATCGCGACCCACGTCGACGCCCACAGCGCCTTTGACGAGGCAGTTCTCGTCGTCTCGCTGGGCTCCTACACGGTGATGGACTTCGCACGGTGGGACGCTCCGGCGGCGGCTGCGGTACCGACTGGGGTCTACCTGCCTCCCCGCTCGCTGGCCATCATGAGCGGCGAGTCGCGGTACGGCTGGACGCACTGCATTGCGGAGAGACGCACGGATACTGTATCGGAACTGGTGCCCACGTGCACGCGCGGGGATCGTCTCAGCCTCACATGGCGCCGCGGCCGCACTCAGCGCCACCGCAAGGTAGACTGTCCCTTTCCTGATTTGTGCGACGGGGACTGAGACGGCTGCAGCGGTTGCGTTGGGGTAGCGGAGAGGCGCCACACCACTATTGCGGAAAAAAAAAGCACGAAAATATAAAACACGACATCAAAAAAAAAAAAATATGAATCAAATTGAATCATCATCTCATCACCCCCGCAACATCAACAACAACAAAGAAAAGTGAAGAAGAAACAGAGCCTACATGCCGCTTGCAAGATGTGGTCTTCATTCCCCCCAGGAAGGGCCGCCGGATCCTTCATATATATATTAGCGTTCGATGTTGGATGGCCGACAGTAATGGGAGCTGTAGAGAACATAGGTGGATTTTGACAGGCGCGTTCTCTCCCTCCCGCTGCTCCGTGCGGCGCATCCTTAACATACACATACACACAAGCACCATTCACAATACAGAGAAGCGCAGATGCCTTGATGCTTGCTAGATCCTCCGACTCACTATCTTAATCTTTCCCCCCCTTATTTGTTACTTTCACGCAAACCACTTTTTTTAAAAGAAAGAGAAAGAGAATTATTGACAAGAAAGCGAAAGCGTAAGCGATAGAGAGAGAGAGAGAGAGAGAGAGAGAGAGAGCAGAGAGGCATCTCTCCCATATATTTTCTACACGCCTCAAGGTATAGAAGGAGGCATTCATCGAGGCGCAAGAGAGAGAGAGGGAGAAACATACAACTCTGCTGCTATTGCCGTCAAGGGAAAAGACATCAGAGGAGAATGAGGGTGAAGCAGGATACTTCCTCCCCGTAAAATCAACTTCTTTTGCCAGGTGCCTTCTAATTCGATTTTGTTATCGTTTCTCAAAGCGAAGAGAAATAAACCCAATTCAAAAGGATGCTTTCGCGGTCGCCGCTGCTCCTCTATGTGGCCATCACCCGGGCGTTTAAGGCGGCTTCTGCGACCACCTCAGCCACCGCCGCGGACGGCGGGCCAGCCGCCTCGTCCTCCTCGTCGACGGACTCCTCCGTGGTAACGAAGGCCGCGTTGAATCCGTCTCGCGACCACTACGCACAGTGGGGGCGTGTGTTGCTGGAGGAGAACAACAAACGCATCGGCCCAGAGCAGATGTTCCGCACGGCAATCCAAGCCCAGCAACAGTTGCAGGGCCTCGCGGATAAGTGGACGCCCGATGCGAAGATCTACTGCTGCGGCTCGCTGGTCACGCACGGACAGATGGAGTGGGGCAGCGACCTCGACCTCGCCTGCGTCTTTGATGATCCGTACCCCGACCACGCCATCCAGGCCAAGCGCGTCGATCGACTGTGGACGGTGATGAAGCGGTACATGCCGCACTACCTGCGCAATAACCTCTTGAATCTCACGGAGGCCCGCACGCCGGTGGTGAAGTTGCGGTACGTGAACGACGACAAGGTTGCCCGCGCGCGCTACACGGTCTTGTCCGAGGAGGAAGACCGCAAGTCACGCACGGCGCTGTGGGATGTGCGCAATCGCAGCTACGACAGCAACGATCTCGAGTACATCGCAACGAAGATGGGCCGCGAGAACGTCGAAGGGATTTGGGTTGAGAGAACGACGTATGGGTGCCGCGTCGCTGTGCAGTGTGCCACGCGCGAGCAGGCCATCGAGGCGGTGGGCTTCTTTCCAGACGGCAAGCTCATGACCCGTGGTCAACGAAGCGAGTACACCCGCGACACCCTCGACCCCCGCTTTGTGCCGGAGATGTACATGTACAAGTGGGACATCTCCTTTGTGGCCTATGGCGTGAAGAACAGCCACCTCATTCGCTACTACCTGCACAACGGCCCACCCACAGCCCGGCACGCCGCAATGGCTGCTAAGGCGTGGGGCAAGGCCACCGGCGTGGGCCTAGGCACGGCAGCCATGCTCACCTCCTACGCAGTGACCATCATGCTGCTGCACTACATGCTCGTCACGCGCCAGCTGGAGTGGGTGGACCCGTGGTCTATCGGGCACCCCGCCCACATGCCGCGCTACCCCGACTACTCCCCCCTCGTGGACTGCGACCCGGTGGAGCTGGCGAGGCTCTTGCACGGCTTTTTCATCTTCTACGCCAACCACTTCGATTACGAGACAAACATCATCAGCATCAGTCGCCCGCGGCTGTCGTTGCGCTCGGATATCGGATGGAACTTCCCGCAGCACCGCAAAGGCACTTTTTCGTACCACCTCTGCATAGAAGACCCGTACGAGGACGTTGGCGTGGGCGGTCTGAACCTGGGTCGCCACCTGCACCCCGCCAAATTTCAGCAGGTCAAGCAGGAGTTCGCGCGCGCGGCGATGAACATGGAGCGCTACGTGCCCTCCAACTCACCGGATAAGACCATCGTTGGCGTGCGCCGTGCTGACCTGTCAAGTCATAGCCATCGCCACCGACAGGAACGTTAAGGAGGATATAGAGGAAGACAAACAAACAAACAAACAAACAAAAGCTCTCACTGTAATTCTATCCTTTCCCCTCCTTGCTGGGGTGTACGTGTGTATGTGTGTATGTGTGTGCGCGGACGTAAGAAGAAGGCGGATATGCAAGCTGTTGTTTCGTTCTTGCAGCTGACAGCGTCGAGTTTGCGCGTTGTGTGTTATTCGCAGCGGACGCCCAAGAGCAAGTACAACTACTGGTTTTTTCTATAAATTGCTTTTGATCACAGAATTGTCTGTTTTGAAGCCAAGTATGGTTGAAGCGTCGGCCTTTGATGAGGAAGCAAAACGCCGTCATGGTGGCAACGACGACGCAGTAGGCTTGGCTTATCCTACTCCTTAAAAAAAAAAAAAAATTACAGAGATTTGGCATGGCACATGTGGTCTACTAGCTACTGCAACGTAGGTTCATAAGAAACATTTAAAAAGTAACTCTTTTGTGTTTATGTGAGTGCAAGAACCACAGTCGGTCATGTGGAGCGTGATACATGTTTTACTGGATGCCTAATGTTGTTTTTGTAGCTGGAACCCTCGTACGCTACTTCTTTTTCCCGCTGCGCAGTGGCGTGTTTTTTTTGGGGGACGCTTCTATGTCCCTACGAAACGCGCGGTTGCGGAGCATACGTTTCGGATCATAAAGGGATGTTATTGTTTCTTGCTACACAGAATTCTTTTCCTAATGTCCCGTCAAGGTTCGGACAAACACAATGGGCCTCTGTTATTTTTTTCCCTCTGCTTTTCCCTCTCGCCTGAACTCTTCATACACACTGATGTTTTTCTAATTTATAATGAAAATAATAATAATAATTGGAATCGTTGCAAACCGCAGGGAATCATCCACTACTGTTTTTGTAGATTCACCTTTTCCATCTCTTGGCATTCCACATTTCCTATAGTTTTCTTTTCACTTTGCTCTATTTTTTTTTTTCCAATTTGCGTGGTTTCTGTTTGCTACCCCACTCGTTTTTTTCTTTCTTTCTGGTTTCTTCTCCTTCTTGTTCCTCCTCTCCTCTTAAACCTTTGCCTCTTTTTCTCTTTGTTTGCTCACGGATCAGGTGCACGGTTAAAAGACTCGTCTCCCACTTCTCCTCTTGACCGCAGTCCCAGATTTTGTGTGTGTGTGTGTGTGTGAGTAAAAGAGAAAAACAATTCGCTAGCCTCTTCTCCTTTTTTCTTAGGCAGTTTCTGTAGTACTCTCCATTGTCGTTTTGTGATTGTCATCATGAGGAACTTCATCAACTCAAAGACGTCGAGTGGGTTTGACCCGACGAAGGTGCGTGCGAGCATTCGCATGGCCACTACGCGCCTTGGCATGCAAAAAAACAAGCTGCTGAACAGTGTCAAGACCCAGCGCCGCAGCGTTGCGGAGCTCCTGGCTCTCGAGAAGTACGACTCCGCCCGCATCCGCGTCGAGAACTGTATCCGCGAGGATGTGAACATTGAGGGGTACGAGGTGCTGTCGCTCTTCCTCGATTTGCTGGCGAATCGCGTGCAGCTCATCGCCGAGAGCAAGCCACTTAAGACGGATAAGAACAAGAGAGACCCCAGCTCGGCCTGCCCACCAGAGCTCAAGGAGGCGATCACCTCCGTGCTGTGGGCGAGCGCCCGCGTCGGCGACGCCGTACCCGAGCTGGCAGCCCTGCGCAAAAATTTCGAGTACAAGTTCGGCCACGAGTTCGTCGAGATGGCGATGTCGAACGCCGAGTTCTCGGTCAACCAACGGATGATGGAGCGGCTTGGCATGTACACCCCGCCGAACGATAAGTGCATTGCCTACCTCACCAACATCGCCAATGAGTATCAGCTCAGCGGGTACGACGAGGACCGCCTGCGCGACCCGAACGGGTTGGTGGCCTCCGCTGCCGCTGCGAGCGGGTCCGGTATGGAGGTGACAGGCGCGGGGGCGGAGCTCAGCCAGCAGGTGCGTGGCTCCGTGCGCACGCCGTCTGGACTGTACATCCCGCCGCTGAAGCCGCCGTACGATGCGCTGGACCAGCGCCTTCTGCAGCTGACCTGTGTGTAGGTGGAGAGGTACATGGGAGGTGGTCTTCTGTTTCCGTGATCTTCCCGCGCATCTCTGCGCGCTTGTTTGTGAGCTCGGTTACTTGAGAGTCTGTGTGTGTGTGTGAAAACGCGAAGGAGTGGGGCGAAACGACGCAGACCTTGGTTAACCACCATTACAGCAACAGCAACAACCAAAGGGGGAAAAAAAAACAAAGGATAGGGAGAGTTCGAGAGGCTGATGAAGGCGAACAGCAAATTGTGCGGAGGGTGTACACAGTGCGCGTGAACTACTGGTTCACTTTTCCTTAGCACAGAACGGCGAAGGAACGATGAAACGCCATTGTTGCGCTGCTTTGCCAGGTGAAGTATATTTTCTCCCTTTTTTTCATTCTCCCTTCTTTTTTTTTTCGTAGTAGAAGGTTTGCTGGTGTTGCTTTAGAGGCTTTCAACGGTTTTGATCATGTCTGTGGACCATTTCTTTCGCTGTTCTAGAGGTGCTTTGTTCCTCTTTGCTTAATTCGCTTTCTACTTTCCCTTACATGTGAGATACGTGAGTTGCTTGATAAAGAGAGTTGCATTGTTATGGCCACTAACACGCAACTCTGCGCTGCCCGTGGTGCACCTTTTTTTCTTTATTTGGATTGCTATTGCTACTGATTTTCTTGTTCTTTTATTATCATTCACTTTTACACTTTCCTTCCTTTTTGTGTTGCTTCGAAGCGGGTCTGGCTCCTGTTGGAGTGCGTGTGTCCAATGCAGCCTCTTCCGGTGTTGTCTGAACTTATAGCGTGAGTGGGGTTTATGATGCCAAAGAGGAACAAATTCCTCTCTTCTTCAATTCTATGGTTCCACCAAGGACGTGATACACCTGCTTGCGGTCCGATGTACGCGTTGCACACACGCGGAAAAAAAAAAAGAGAAAAACATGGTGTATTACATCTTGTTTCTGTGCGGTAAAGAACTCGCTTTTTATTATCTTTTCTTCTTTGGTTCTGCGTCTTTTTATTTTATTTTTTTCATTATACAGCTCAACTTGCAGAGGTGTGCTCAGCGCTTCTGGTAGAGCGTGAACTGAGATTTGGCACGGCAAACAACGGAAGGAAACCAACCGACGTCCGGTTTTTAAGTATTGTAATGGTGAATCTGCAGCGTGCACTTACGCACGTGCTTGCTTCTGTGCGCGCCGTTGGAAGCTCGCTAGTCGCCATCGTTCTCCTCCTCGATGTTTCGCACCTCGTTCATCTAGGTCGCGCAGTAAGGGGGCTCTTACATACACATGCGAGCACATACACGTTCACCTGTGGCAAAAAAAAATAAAAAAAGCCGTGCGGCAATGTTTGCTTCGTTTGTAAACCACAATACGCCTTTTGTGCCTTCCTGTACCGATGCAAGACTTACTCAGCTCTCTATGCTCTTCATGAATTTTCTCCAACTCCTCTCACAGTCAGCGGACGATACATTGAGGCGCTTTACAGAGTTCATCGTGTCCTGTGCTGTTGCTGTCGCTGCGGCCCGTTTTGCGTGGCTTTTGGCCGCGACAACCAAAGCGCAAAACAAACAAACAAATAATCCGCAACTGTAGGCCATACACAAACAACATCATCATTAAGAGCAACTCAGCAGCACTACTGCAATGTCTGTCAAGACTGCTCGGACAAGCAAAGAGCTCGTCGAGGCAGCACGCACTTGTCTCTCGGAGAGCAATTTCACCCCTGCTAAGGCGGGCGAGTTCCTCACCGGCGCGGTCCAGCAAGACCCGACGTTTGTGAATGCGTTGGTGCTGCGCTCCAACCTAGCTAGTCGCCTGGGGCAGCTGACGGCGGCCATAGCCGATCTCTCGCTGGCCATCGAGGTCGACCGCGGCAGTAGCGACACGCGTCGTGTGGCCTCGCTCTACGGCAGCCGATCCAGTCTTCTCGCCCGAGCGGGGCGGCACGCAGACGCCATCGCTGACCTCCGCGCTGCGCTGAAGTGTGAGCCGGACAACGGGGTGTGGGCCTTCGAGTTGGGTCGTGCGTATCTGCGGGATGGCCTTGTGGTGCTCGCGCAGATGAGCTTTCAGCAGGCGCTGCAGGAACCGATGTGGTCGCACGTCAACGAGAGCACGCGTCCGAAGATCTACGCTTTGTACGGCCGCAGCTGCCTGATGAGCCGGGACTACAAGAAGGCAAAGACGCTGCTGGGAAAGTCGTTGGAGGTCGGTGGGGAGGGGGCGGCCGTGCTGCACGATGTGGGACTCGCTCACTACCACGAAGGCAGCTCGCCGACTTCTGCGATCGACTTTTTTGCGCGTGCGACGGAGATGGATGCGCAGCCGTTGGAGTACCCGACGCACCTAGCTTTGGCCCACACCCGGTGTGGCAACTACAATGATGCACTTTCCAGCATGAATGAGGCGGTGCTGCGGGGACAGGACGAGGCACTTCTGCGCTTTTACCGCGGCTGCGTTGAGCTCCAGCTAGGGCTTGGCCCGCAGGCCCTGGTGGACCTCCAAGCAGCCGCTGAGCAGCACGGTGCTGTCGGCAAGAGCAGGCCCACGGCCTCGGCGAGGAGAACGGAGGACGCGTTCGGCAAAGTGATGACCTCCTCTGCCCCGGTGTGGATTGCGATGGCGCTGGTGCACCTCTTCTGCGAGCACTCGCTGGATATGACTTCACTCTGTCTTACTCAGGCGCTGCACAACAACCCGGATCTACCGCAGCGCACTTTAGCTGGAATTATGCTAGGCATCGTGCTGCACCACAAGGGGGAAACTTTCGCGGCAGTGCGCGCGCTGCTGAACGTCGTCTTTGCGGCGAGGTCAACTGCATCAACTTCATCCAACGCGAGCCAGACGATGGAAACTGCGTCCCTGGCTGAGCGCGGCTTCCACGCGGATATGGAGCTTCTTGTGTTGACGCATGCTGGGCTGGCGTACAGCGCGTGTGGGTACGCCGACCTGGCGCTGCGCTTTTTTTCGCAAGCGCGTCTGCGCACGCAGCAGCGCGGCACGACCGCACAACTCGCTTCCTGTCTCTTCCGCGAGGCCGTGGCGCTGGTGGAGCTGCGTGACAACTGGGGGGCCCTGCAGGCCATCCAGTCCAGCGCGTTGGCAGAGGAGGGCAGTGCGACCAGCACCCGCGCCGGCCGCGCACCACCATCGTTGTCGTCGACCACCACCACCACTACCACCACTGTCTCCTCCGCACCCTCAGAGCGCATCTCCGCTGTGCCGTCCTTTTTAATCCCGCACCGGCAATCTTCCGGAGAAGTGGCACATCTCCACGCCGTCACGCTCCGCCGCCTGGGGCGTCTGGCCGATGCTCTGCACTTCGCCACGAAGGCAGTGGAGGCGCAGCGAGCCGCCGCGGTGGCTGCCGAGGCCGCCGTGCGCGTCCCACGAACGTCCGCAGGTGGCAGCGTCATGGCGACGCCGGTGACGGATGTGCCGCCGGCCTACCTGTACAATCGCGCTCTCATTCACTTCCAACTGGGGGACTACGCGGAGGCGATGGACGACGTGCAGGCGTGCATTCAGACGCGCTCCACGGTGACGTCGGCAGACCCGCACTACCTCCAGGGGTGCATTGCGCACGCGACAGGGAAGTACACGGACGCGCTGGCCAGTCTGTCGACGGCTCTTGAGCTGGACGAGACACTCCGAACGTCGCCCGCCTTCTCGTACAGCCACGGCGTCCTTCTGGCGATCGCTGGCCGGCATGAGGACGCGATTGTCGCCTTCACCGCTGCCATCACGCATAGCGAAGAGGCGCCAGACGGCGGGACGCGCCGCTGCCCAACCGTGTACCACCACGAGCGCGCCAAGGTGTGTCAGCAGATGGGTCGCTACGCCGAGGCGCTTGCGGACTACAACTGTGTCCTGCCCAAGACAGGCACGATTGTAGCCGCCGCAACTGCTGCAATGGCCGGTGCTGCGGTCCCGCCCACGCCCGGTGTGAACTGGAACGCATTGGTGAACCGTGCGCTAACGTTAAAAGAGCTGAAGCGCTACGATGAAGGGGCCGTGGACTGGGATGTGGCCGTACGATTGGACAGAAGTGGCTGCCTAGCTCACTTCACCAGCGGGGACGTGTTTGAGACGCCGTACTTGGAGCTGTGCCTGCCCGGGTGCGAGCTCTACCCTGCCCCCCAAGACGAACGTTAACGCAACATCTCTGATACTTGTCGAATTGCGCGCAAAGGCACTCTTTTTTTTCGAGAGTGGGGATTACGACTCAAGTGGAGGATTCGTGCCTTTGATGGATGCAGCTGTTTCTTTTTCCCACTAGTGAGATGCTCATAAAGCAAAACACGCCAAATTCTTCCGCTATTCTTCTCGCACTTTTCAAAAAAAAGTTTTCTTTTCTTTTCTTTGTCGGATGTACAGTACGCTTCCTCACTGATTTTTTTTTCTCTCGTATTTATGGCCCCCGATTTTTTGGGGGCTGGTTCCTCATTGGGACAATGACAACTGTGGTGAACCTCTGCAGTCTAAATTTTAGAGCCTTATGCGTGTCTTCGTGGATGCCTTTTGGTTGATGGACACAAGTCTTCTTTCTCGCCATGGCGGTGCGTTAGTAGACACACACTTGCGCACTACAACGATGCGCACGACCAACCGCCTAAACTTCGCCGATGACGGCGTTGTCTTGCCGCTTAGTCGACGGCAACAAGCTGGAGACGGAAGCAAAATTAATGACAATGAGGACCTTTTTTAAATGTAAAATATTGCTTTTTTTTTCGTATGTTTTCATGTTCCATGACGCGTGCTCGCCTAATCCGTACTCCACCCTATTTTCCTCACGTGTCGTTTCTTTGTTGCTGTTTTACGTGGCTTTATCTTTCCATAGAGCTCTAGGCTCATTAGACTAGAGAAAATCTGCGCGAACAGAGAGAGAGAGAGGTTCGTGTTTTCATGAAGAGCCCTCAACAAAGATAGTTTTGCATTGTCCGCCAAGCAGTTTTCCAAGACATTTGCACGGTGCGGGATTCGTGGCAACTCTCCCCCCCCCCTCCCCGGCAATGCAACGGCTACGCTGCTTTCAACGCTCCTCGTCTGCGCTCAGCTGTCTCGGGCGTTCGCTTCGATGCATCGGAGGCGCCAGCAGCAGCAGCAGCAGCCATGATCACAGAAAGTCTTGCTTACCAGCTCCATCACCCACGCTGTCCTCCTCGACGTCACCGACTACGGCATCTCCGTCGCTGCCCAGTGAGCCCGACGACGCAAAGGCGCTGGTTAAACACACAGCCTCGTTTGCGTACTTTTTCAAGGATCTCTCCACCACCATCGACATAGCCCCCGTCAGGCGGCCGCAGCTTATCGGAAGCCTTCACTGCGCGCTGGAAAAATACCCCCTCTCCGTTCTCCTCGTCGAGGCGTGCGCCGGCGTCACACACGAAGGCGTCACTCAGCTGGTCCATCAGCGTGCGGTGCGCTTTGCTGAGTATGTGGCCGAGAGCCGCGGCTGCTCCGTGAAGGAATTTCTTCTCCGCTACGTCTGCGGGCCTTGGCCGACGGTTACAGCACATCTGCGCAGCATGGACCTCTCGTTGCAGTTGAGCCTCGAACTGGTAGAGAGGTCATCCGGTAGCGATGTCGATGCTGAAGTAGTAGCCTCTGCTGCTGCTAAAGCGCCGTGTGTCTTGGTGCGTTGCCGAGCGTCTCTTTACGATCCGTGGGAGGCAGAGCCGCGTCTCATCGCCCTCGAACTGGGGCAGGATAGCCGCAGGAGCAGCGGGGCAGAGGCGAAGATCTTTTCGCTGGAAGGGGAACTGGAAGCAGTGGTCTCTAGGGTGATGTCCAGCGTTCAGCAGGAACTTTCCGTGCGATGTGCGGCGTTGGTGAAGGATGGCGCCGATGAGGCTGCGCGATACGTCCGCGAGGCTGGCCGAGAAGCATCGCAGCTGTGGCTCACGTCGCAGCTCCAAAGTTGCAGCAAACGGCAGGCCACTCAGCACACTTCCCGCAGCGTAGGGGTGCACGCACCGCACCAGCATTTGCCAAGTTTGCTGCGAGAGGAGTCGCGGTTGATGTGCTCTTCTTGGGCGTTGTCATGCAGATGCTGGAGACACGCCGCATGGAATGTTGCCGTTGGACTGCAGGTGGTGCTTGAGTACGCTGAGGATGCAGTGCCGAGTCTAGACGGCACGCCAGCACGCAGCCTTCTCACCCACTCCACCGTGAACAGAGGGCTTGTGCCTTTCAAGACAACCTTGGCGGCGTCAGAGGAGGCGGAGGATGAGGAGGGCGTGCTCTCTAATGGGAACTCGTTTTGGGATTTGCACGGGGAGCAACGGCGAGTGCTGACAGCGGCAGAGCTTTCGGAAGGAATGGCCGATGGCTCGATTGCCGTATCGTCCTCGTGGGCAGACACACCGCTGTCGGTGTGTGGAGAGCTCCTTACGTGCGCAGCTGTGTTGTCCCCCTCCATCGCATACGACTGGCTGGACTCGGAGCGGTGCGGCGAGTGGGTGGAGAGGCTGCCACGTGATGCCGCGTCACTTGCGTCACCGGCGGCGATCCAACCGAGAGGAGGTGCGCTGCCGGGTCTCGTGCGGTGGTCTTCCTTCGCGGGGCGAGCGACTATCGGCTCCTTCCTCTCCGCCGCCGCCCACCGCGACGCCCCGACCGTGGATGATGAGGCGGAGGCTTGTTGTCTGCCCCCACTGTGGCCGCGAGTACGTCAACAGAAGCCCGTCTCATACTCATGGTGCTGTGCAGCGCTGCGCGAGCTACTTCAGAGCGAGGCCGGTCTTCGCCATCTTCCGCGCACTTATGAGGTCGTCGTCATGGCGAAGGAGCCGCCCGTCTCTTTTGAGTATGATGCCGAACTTGTCATCTCCACGGATGTCTCGCAGAACGTTCACGCAGGATCTGCAGCGGTAAACGCAGCGAGGGTGCGTGTGGGGGCGAAGTGGTACGTCGACGTGGCGGAAGCCGCGCTCGCACATGCCCCGTGGGCCTTGCCCCTCTGCACCAGATCCAGCACGCCATCCCCTAAAGCTGCCTCATGCACACAACCAAAGACGACGAGAAAGAAAGAACACAGCCTTTTATGGCTGCCTCTGCTATCCGTGACAGATAGTCTCCGCAAAGGCGGTGTGGTGAGTGCCACCTGGGATGAGTCTGAGGACGTGCTTCTGTGCCACCGCGCGGCGCAGTGTGGTTCTCCACTCCGCTTTGCGCATGTGAGCACAGTGGGCGGCTTTGCTGCGCTGCTTCGCTTCTGCGCCAAGACACCGGTCAACTTTTTATTTCACACGCCAAAGCGTGTAGATCTCCAAAAGCTCGTGCAGAAACTTTTAAGGTCGATGACAAGGTATAGCAAGGAGGGCAGATCTGGCAAGCATGGCCACGCTACCACATCTGCAGCGCCAGTCCTTCCTCTGCTAACCGAG
Organism: Crithidia brevicula; assembly: GCA_030849845.1. Taxonomy (NCBI): domain Eukaryota; phylum Euglenozoa; class Kinetoplastea; order Trypanosomatida; family Trypanosomatidae; genus Crithidia; species Crithidia brevicula. The sequence continues at coordinate 329,780 of JASAOD010002024.1, forward strand.
AAGGAGAGGCGCAGACACGTCGCTGACCTGCACTTCCCTTTCAACGCAGGCTACACACGAATTTTTGCAGCAACGGAGCTGGCGCGTGCTGGTGAGGTGCGCCGGCTGCTCTCCTACATCCAACACGTGAGTAGCGATCCTGTGAAGTACACGGCGCTGCTGGCCACCGCCCCACCTGCCAACTCCTCCTTTTTTCAACTGTGGAGATTCACTGAGCCTTGGGTGCACCCGCGCGGACCCTTGCGCATCACGCTCACCCCAAAAGCCGCAGCACACGACAAGACGGAGAAGGGGAACCGCACAGCGTCCTTCCACGGCCATAGTGTTGCCACGTTTCCACTTGAGTTGTGCATCGCTCGTGTGCTCGCGGGATCTGACGGTCGCGAGGCGCCAGCGCAGTCCGGAGAGGAAGAGGGCTCGTTATCTAGGCGGAGGTCCGTTGTACTTCCCGTCTCCGGTGGAGCGTGGATGTGCGAGGCCTACGCAGCGCTTCGCGAGGAGGTGCTCGCGTTGTCCATGAGCGCAGATACTGCGCCGTCAACTCCGCTCTTCGACCATGAGCGGCACCCTATTTTCCGCTCTTGTGGAGCTGACGGAGAGGACACGAACAGGCTCCTTCGTGAATGTTCCGACTATGACCAGCTGTCACACGCTCTGCTGTGCACACTGCTCAACACATCAGAACGGTTACGGGGGATTTCACACATTGGCGTACTACTGGCTGTTTTTGACAATCAAATAGAGTACATTCACGGCGAGAAGGAGCACGAGATGCGCCTGCAAGTCACACCAGGCGTCTATGTCTCGCTGGCTTCCACGGAAACAAATGGTAATGTGGCGAATGGCATCACGGGTAGAGACCTGGGCTGGCGAGAAGGCCTGACAGAGGCGTTTCACGCAGCTGCTGCGCCAGAATTGCGTACTTCGCTTTGTGCCGTGGCACGCCTGCGCAACAGCTATTTCACAGCTTTGAAGAGTCCTCTCACCACTGCTGACTTCACATTACGCTTTCGCTGGGAGTCGCGTCCTGAGGCTTCGTTGACGGCGAAGGCGTCGTCGAGGCTTTTTTTCAGCGCCGAAATAGTGGGGGACGGGTTGTCTTTGCCCACCTTGCGCCTCGCCCCGGCAGTCGAGGAGCCGAGAGCCTCTGCCAGCGCGTCGGCGAAAGAGACGCGCGTGTTGTATGCGACGTCGGGCTACTCGCTGGCGGAGGTGGTGGATCGAGTCTCAGCTGTCTTATCAGACGATGCAGGCCGCAGCAGTGCGACTTCTGCATCTCAGAATCCAACGAGCTCGAGCTTGCTGGCTGTGGCACACGCCAGGCTCGCAGCGTTGCACCACTTGCGCCGCGTGACAACTCAGTTCGACGTAGAGGCGCAGAAGGTGCGTGTACTGGGGTGGGGGCAGAACAGTGATGCGACAAGTCATGAAACTGCTTTGTGCCTCGCAGAGGAGGCCGCAACGGAGGATCGTGTACCACAGGTTGTGTTTCCCTTGCATCGGCGACTCTTGAAGCCTGTCATGGACCAGGAGCAGGAAACCTCCGTCGAAACTCTTCTCAGTCGCCCTACATCAGAGCTGCGAGAGAAACTGTGCACGGCGCTAGGCTGTGCAGACGAGCTTCTTCAGCTATCGACCTATTTCGCTAATCAACAGTGGCGCTGTTGCATGCCTGTACCTGCGCACTTGTTCCACCTGTCTCCTGCCACCAGCAACACCGTTCCTGCAGCCTTGCCTCTCCGCACAGCACCACCTACTGATTACTACTACGTACAGAGCTCGCATCGCTTGAAAAAGACAGCAGTCAGACATCTGTACATGTGCCTGTGTCACTGGGTTTGCTTTGCTCACACCCTGAAGGTCGACTATCTGAATGAGTTTGGCGTGTGGTGCAGTGTGACAAACAGCATGTGCTGCCCTGCATCAGAACCCGCAAATAGCGTGCGACCTCCACTACACAGCGCGCGCGATGGGAGCGGGGACGGTGAGAATGCTTTCCCGTCTCTGCTGTTGACGCCACCGTTTCCTCTGCCAGCGCCACAGCACGCGCGAGGCTCGCTGCAGATGCAGGCCACCTCAAGCGTTCAGTCGATGCAAGAGACGAGCGCCGTGAAGGTATCCTTCCTAGACGCGATGCACTCAAAAATGAAGGAGGAGCTGGCGGAGCTGGTAGACGACAACGACGCCGGCGGCCGTGTGGTGCTGAAGTTTAGCCAGACGTTTGGACTGGAGCTGGTTTACAGGATCTCCACCGCCGATCTTACGTGTGCCGGGAAAGCAAGCGCGAGCGACGCTTCTGTGCAGCTTCTTCGCGAGTCGTGGCGCCACGAGACGTGGGCGCTCGCTCAGATTCTGCTTGCCGAAGCTGCTGTGCTGAGGCGGCTCGTCTATCGCGGACAACACGATGGAGAAAGTGGTTCGAGAAATCTGCACGGTAATCTGAGCGACTTGATGCAACGCCATGCTCTGTTGCGCCTGAGCTGTGGCGCGGAGGTCTCTCGCCGCGAGTTCTGCGTTTCCTTTCTGCGGCGCTACTTTGGCTGGCGGGTGTGCGAGCAGGACGACTTGGCTGACCTGCCCGTCACCGACGCGCAGAGCAGCATTGTTGTGTACGAGTGCATCGTAGCGGCCGCGGCATCGCCGTCGCTCTCCCTCTCCTCCCCACCACCGCATCAGCAGCGTCAGCATCAACGCCAGCAGTCGTACCCGCAGCGGGGTGCACACCTGCGGAAGTCCGGTGTGCAGCGCGCCTCTTTAAAGTTGGGTCAGATCATGTCGCAGGGAGACGCAACCGTGCGATTGGCGCAGGTGTTAGTGGACGTGGAGGACGCCAGCGCCGATGCGGCGCGTGCGCTTTTGTGGGATACCTTTGCGCGTCGGGTAAAGGAAGTCTTTGGGGTGTCGCGACTCATGACAGTGACCGAGGTGGACGCGGGCATAATCCGCTTCATGGGAGAACCCTCACGAAGTTCGCCACACACACAAGAAAGCCCGACAAGGGTAAAGGGATGACATTTGCTCGTCTGTGAACGCATGAGCTGAGATGGGTGACATTTCACTCAGTAGACAGAAGAGCAGAGAAGCCATCAGGCTGAAGAAACGAGTTGTTGAGACCGCTGAGCAGCACCTTTGAGCGTTTCTGGTGTTTTAGTTAAAAACCACATTTGATCACAGATTTTTTCTCGCACGGGTGTTTCTGCATTTGTGCAATGCGTTTAGATCTCCTCGCCAAAAGAAGGATGGGGGAAAAAACAACAACAACATCGAACTGCTTCACTTTCAATTTGTTGCGTGCAATGCAATACAAATGGGGGTTGTTTTTCACAGCAACTATGGTGACTTTACATCACCCGTTGTCGGGGGTTTTTCTGCTTCACAAACACACATGTACATCACACAGGCAACGCTGCTAAGTGTCTTGCCGCGTATGATATACGTTTTCTGAGAACGCCAACGGCGAAAACGAAAAGGAGCCCTTAAAGCTCCCATCGGGTTTTTGTTTTTCTGTACTTTCTTTGCGTTATGAATATTCCTATGCTTGTTATCCTGTTTGTACCCTTTACCGGCTTCGTCGCGCGTTACTCTTCATGCCACCCACGTTTCATCTCTTTCAAAAACACACAATAACAACAACAAAAACCAAACAACAATTTTGTTCTTCATTGCAAAGGTACTAATTTGATTTTTTTTTGTTTTCCTTTGTTTAGGTCCTCTTTCCTTAAGGGATTTGACACAGCGGCGTCTGCATGGAGAAGATGACGCTCAAACAGAGCGACCTGGACGACTTGGCCACTATCGACGTCGATGACGACTTTCTTCGGCGCAACATCGGCACCCGCGTTGACGCGCACACGTCCGAGACGGCGCTGCAGGACGTGTGCACCGCCTTTGTGCAGTCCTTTCTAATTGATCAGGGCGAGTGGATATCCTCACTGCATGTCACGCTCAAGGAATGCGTCACAGTGCTGGAGGGGATGGAGTCGGTGCTGGAGAAGTTCATTGAGCAGCTTGAGCGCATTCAGCAGGACATCGGCGACGTGCGGGAGACCTTGGCGAAGACGTCGATGGAGCTGACCAACGCGAAAATGACGGAGCGGGTGTTGTGGACAGCCATCTCGCACCTCGTCGTGCCACCTGAAATTGTGCAGATTGTGACCCAGACCAATGACGGAGAGCTAGGGATGCTGTTCCAGTTGACCTTGAAGGAATTGCTGAAGTATCTGAACTACCGTAAGGGTGTGTGGCAGCAGCCAGCCGCCGCATCACCGCGCGAGGACTCGTCCACACAGCATCCTAACCAGTCCGATTCTGCATCGCGGGCAGGCGCGTTGGCAACGGCACGACATCGACACGTGCGGGAGATTCGCCTGCCGCTGACGGAGTTCAACATCTACAACGAGCTCCTGACCGTGCTGGACAGCCTCACCGTGTTTGCCTGCATCAAGGTGCGGGACTTCCTCACGCGCAAGCTGCAAGTTCTGACGATACCCAACACAAACGTCTGCATTCAGCAAGAGAACAATCTCAAGCAGTTCTCTTTCTTCGTGCACTTTCTGAGGTCTGCGCCACCGCTGCTGCGACACGCGCATGCCCGTGGTGTCCATGGCGGCCAGCAGCCAACGCTCATCCCCTACCGCATTACACGTGCGGTCTACAGCGAGTTCAAGCAGCACTACAGCCTCATCATGTCCACCCTATACTTGCGCAAGTTCCAGGACTACGTGCTGACGCTCAACGCGATGGAGTACAGCACCACCGCCTCCGCGTCCTTTGGGTCAGTAAGCAGCACGTTGCTTGGCGGCTTCACGCGTGTGCAGCCCGCGGCGCCCAGCACCGTGTACACGCTCCCACCCGTGACAGAGGCGCTGAGTAAGGGCGCGGCGGGCACCAGTGTCTTTGCACTAGGCAGTCGCGGCGACATCTTCTCCCGTGTCTTTGCCGCTCCGCTCATTCCAACGCTGGAGAAGGCGGCAGGACGTCGCCACTCCTACGAGGAGACACTGCGCTCGCTGCTACACTTGTTGATCGACACCGTCACCCATGAGTACCTCTTCACCTTTGAGTTCTTCTCGGGTGACATGTCCGTTTACGTCGACGTTTTCGAGCCGACGCTGCAGTTCATCGTCGACTACCTCTCCGAGGTGATCCTCACACAGACTTCAGGCCGCGTTCGGCAGCTGCTGAATCAGCATCCGGGCTCCAGCGTCAACACACGGGCCAAGGACGACACCTATGGGCTGCTGATCCTCATTCGCGTGTGTCACGAATATCGCTTCTACATGAAGACGGTGCGCAAGCTGTCGTGCCTTGACACCTTCTTCGACTCGCTGCTGGTGCTGCTGTGGCCGGCCTTCAAGCGCACCTTTGATGCCCAGCTGGTGGCGCTGCGGTGTGCGCAGGTCCCTTCCTTGGCGGCCGTCACCGCGCACTTGCGGTCCACCGCCGCACGCGTGGCGACGGTGCACCCCCTCGTGCGCAATTACTCCGCCCTGTCGTGCGCACTGCTGAGCGTCGCGTTAGGTGCCGCGCTGGCGGAGGAGCGCATGCTGACCGGGGAGATCGAAGCGCGGCCGTCGCAGTCGCGGCGTGACTCGGCTGCCTCGTCACGTTCGACATCTGCGTCATCGTCTTCGTCGTCTGCCTCGTCGCCGCCGTTGTCGCGATCAGCGTCGTATAACGCCACCAGCCCGATGAGGGCCTCGCCGTTGTCGCGGAATTTGTACGCCACGAGCCCGCTGGACAGCAGCCATAACGGCGCGATCAACGCGAGCCCCTCCACATCGGCTGCGCGAGAGGAGGAGGTGCACGCCTACGCTGCGGTGCGACGGCGTGCGATGAAAATGATGGCGGTGGAGGACGAGGCGGACGCCGCCGAGAGCCGTGACCGCTTTGTCGCACTCGTCGGCAACGTTGACTTTGTTCGGGTGCAGGTGATTCACTACGCCGAGGAGGTCGTGAAGTACATTCTGCATCAGGGTAACACGCGACAGCCGTCTGGGAGTGCCATGGCAGGAAAGGCAGGGGTCATGCGGGATGCCTACGTGGTGAACCAGCTGCACTATATGTGGACGGCTGCACAGGCGTGCGTCTTCCCCGGCGAGGAGCGTCACGGCGTTACGCTGACAGAGCGCTTCGACTTCTCCCAGCTGCGCGACATGTACGAGACCTACCGCGCCCGCCTCCAGGAGGAGACATTAGACGTGTACTTCTTCGAGTTCATGAGCGTCGCCCGCAGCGAGGAAGACGTGCCGCCGCCGCAGACGCTGGTGAAGGTCGCCGATCACTTTCTGCTGACGTGGAAGTCTGCGCTGGATGCGCTGCGGTCGGAGGTGACGTCCCTCATCTACGAGAGTCAGCTGGCAAACGAGATTGTTGCGCAGATTTGCATGGAGTGTCTGGTGTGCAACACGCGCTTTCTCAAGATCATGTCGAATGCGGTGGAGTCTCACCCAGAAGTGTTTGCGCAAAGACCTATCCGAACGCTTATCGTGTCAAACCAGAATATTCTGCAGCACATGCGGAATTATTCGATGCATCTCGAAACCCCCGGGGTTTAAGTGGCTCGTGGTGGGACAGAAGCTTATGAGGAAAAAAAACCTTTGTAAGAGGTGAAGAAGTGGGTTTTTATTTTTTGCTCTGCTATTTCCTTCGCGTGGTGCAAAGCCGCTCCTGAGTTTCTGATACCCTTCTACTATTGCTGGTCCTATGAATGTCTTCTTTTCCCATTCCGTTTGCGTATTTACCCACTTACTGCTGTCCATCTGCATGTATGGTATCTTTAATTTACGTACTGTCCATCTTGTGCACTTTTTTTTTCTTTGTTTTTCTCTCATTGGTCTTGCTAGCTTCTTAGGGCATCTCCTGTTTCTGAATCGGAACAACAACAAACAACAACAAAAAAACAACAACGTTGTGTGCACTCATTGTAAGCTGTTGGCAGGCGAACAGGAGAAAACCGTAATCGTCCTTAACGCCTGCTTTACGTGTGAACGCACTCATCTTGTGCATACAATGCGCAGATCCGTAGGCATCCGAAATGGTTTTGAGTGCGGAAGTGCGTCCAAATGTTGTCGACCTCACCTTGCCGGCAAGTGTTGTTCTTTTCATTTTGCATTTCTCTTATATTCCTCCACCACTGTTTTATCTTTCTTCTTGTGCATTCTTTATGTTTATCAACTCAACAATCCCTCTTACCAATCTCTCCTGGCGACTGCTGTTGTCGTCTTTGACACGCACGCATGCCTCCCCACGTGTGTCCCTGTCTGCGTGTATGTATGTCTGTACCTGCACACTTCTGCGTGCTTCAAAAACATTCCTCTTTTTTTTCCTTTTGCGAGGCGCAATTAAAAGGAGTAGTAGCGTGTCGAGGCACGAGTGTGTCACGAGCTACTTTCGAAAAAATAGCTGTCTTCATAGGGCCGGAGCGGGTCAGCACAATGAGGCGCTCTTTCTCCCCACGCGCCTCCAGGCTAGATAGAGGTTATGATTGAGACCACGCAATGAAGACACTCTTTAACAGCAATACGTCATAACACGACCTCATCTATCTTCACTTTATGCGGCCTCTCCCTCATTCTCACTACGTCGACGAACGACATCTGAAAGTGCGCAGCCTTAAAGTTGGCTTCCGAGTCACTGGGGTTATTTCCAGCCCGCCTATCACCCAGTAGCTCCATTACTTTTGTAGTTATTTTTCTTCACAATTGTCCAGTATGGACTTCACCTCCTTGAAGACCTTCTCCTCAACAAACAATACGCGTTTTATTTTTGAATTTACTAATTAAACTTATTCATTTTTTTCGAGTGCACAGACGCAAAGAACTGCATGTCGCAAAAGGCGCCTAAAGGAGCTCATGTGGTATTAGCGGTTTGCGTGTCATGAAGGAGTCGCTTGCTTTAGAGACCCCGTGTGTTGCGCTATTAATTCAGTTTCGCGTCAGAGAGAAAACCTTTCTTTCTTTTTGTTTTGTCTTCAGGGAGTGTGCTGCTCGGTCTTTGAAAAAAAAAAAAAGATAACTTAAAGGTGACCATCGTAGGCGATCGCGATTTTGTGCTTGCGCTGCGCTTGAGTCACCGAAAGTCTGATTTCGGTCAACTGACTGCACACGGCCAGCAGCAGGCAAATAAAATGTGCCCAGCTGTTCGTTTTTTTTGTGCAGCTGCCCACTAATTCATCGAACAATACCAGAGTGTTGCGAAGTCCTAAATGTGCGGGTGAGCGGTGAAGCCAAGCAAATCGTTTGCGAGCCGTGTACGCTACGGAGCAGCACGTTCTTGTTTCAAATCTCTCTCTTATCCCCACAAAACTCTTCTCTGATCAGGATATCGACAACTCTCCCAAAGCGGATCTCTGGAAAGTACGCACAAACGCAAAGAAGAGGTGTTCCAATCCCTTGTTTTCCTTTCTTCCTCAATTTCACCCATTATCAAACCCAATACTTTCTTAGCGCGTTTCTCGTTACTCTTGATTACGTCTAGTTCGCTTTTTTTTTCCCTGTTTACTCCGACTTGTTCTATTTTAACACAATGGAGCAAGCAAAGGAGTACTATCAGAAGTGGACGGAGATCCCGCAGCCACGTAAGATCAAAGCGATGCGGCTCATTGCCTTTGCTTGCTACTTTCTCTTTCTCCTCCTGCTCATTATTTACGCGTTTGGGCGGACGGGAAAGAAGTCGGTGCCGATTACGCCCACCATTCTCTTTACCGACGGCACCCCCTACAACCTCGAGGTCATTCGCTACCTCGCCCAGCGTCGAGACGTCGTCCTCAGCATGGTGATCGTCTCCACCAACGCACTGGCTGCTGCACAGCTCAAGGCGAACACCGCCGCTGCCACGGAGCTGATCACCACGCTGCAGTCGGAGGGCTTGAAGACGTACGTGCCGAGTGTGTATGGCTCTTACAACTCCACCACAAACAGCTTCCTCGACGCCCTTGATACCAAGATGGCCTCATCGACGGTGAACTTCCTCATCGTTGGTCCCTGCACGGATGCGGCCTACTTTCTGCAGAACCACGCGAGTCGGCGCAGTAACGTGAACAAAATTTTCGTCGCCGGTGGCGCCTTCAATACAGTCGGCAACGCAAACTATTTGAACCCTTCCATCACGGTGGCGGAGCGCAACTTCTATATGGACCCATCCGCCGCGAACTACATCGTCTCCGCGGAGCATGGCTGCTCTGTTGTGGTGGTGCCCATGGATGCGACTCTCACGTGGACGACGGCCGCCTACAACGCCCTTGTCACCAGTCCGTCTTCTTCGACGGAGAGCGCCGTTGAGGTCGCCTCGGGACTGAAGTGGTACTACGATAACGTGGACAAGACAAACCGTATAACGGTGGGCATTGCAGCCGCTGCCTACGCCGTTGACACGCAGGTGCAGGCGGGTGTCACCGTCACGATCATCCCGGTGTCGGTGCACACATCGATGTCGAGCGCGCGGTACGGTGGCTCCTACCGCCCTCCAGCCAGCGCAGCGGGGAAGAACGTCACCGTAGTGCTATCGCTGGTCGCAAACACGTTTTTCAGTCACTTGGTGAATGTCAACAGCTTGGCGCTGGTGTAGTGGTGAAAGACCCATTTTGTTTGCTTGTTTTCCTCCTCAAGAGCCCGCTTGTCCTGTACTCTCGGTACTGGCGAATACCATTGCTTTTTCCGCCTTCGGTTTTTTTTCCACGCTGTGGTTGCTCTTGTGTTTGTTGTCCCTATTGTTTTTTTACCTTAATATGGTATGAGGACTTTGGTAAAAAGAGTTTCTATCTATCTTTTTCTTTTTTTCCTTTTAGAAGCTTCTCTGCGTTTTGCTTTGCGTCTTTCTCAATTTGTATCGTTGCGATGTTAAGGGGGTTTCTCTTTCCTCTCCACGAGCTGGATAAAAGCGAAAAATACAAGTTCTGCACATATCGAGGACAGCTGTCGCTTTCGTTGTGTTTCATATATACGTCGTTGTGTCTTTTGTGTGTCGAGCACCAGCAACCAGATGAAGGTGAGCTTCGTTGCAACGACGAGATGCAAACATGCTTTCCTGTCGGTAGTTTTTTCTTCTTCTGTACAAGGTGAAGCAAAGACGGAGTGGCAGCTTCGAGTTGTTGCTGCGTTTGCTTATTTCTAGAGTATGTACCATGCGCCATTGAAGGTTGTGTCGGCTGCGAGGTTTCTGTGCTGTATTGGTGTAGATCTTGCCTCTTTCTTTTTTTCGCGGGGGCAGACGCGCCACTTCCCTCAAAAAAGGCCCATTGCTGTCAGTTCCCCTGCATACTTCTGTGCTTCCACACCCTCTCTCTAACTATTCCCCTTTGTCTCGTTAACCTTATCCTATTCCATTTGGTGTGGAGGTCGTACATCCCAGGTAAAGAACGCAAAAGCTGGATACGACACGAGAGCAACTCCGAACTACGTTTTCTTTCACATTGTGTCTTCCCCGCTCACAGCCAAGGCTGCATTCACTGTTCACCGCTTCGCGTATGCCTCGCGTCCTGTGAATTTTCTTTCAGGGTCTTACTCCGTTTCACTTTTCGTTCCTCGGGGGTTTAATTTTTATTTTTTTCTCCTCTTAGACGGTGCGGCTTTGAATTGCTGACTTACTTTCGGCAGCATTTCCAGTCTCAGTCTCTCTCCCTCTCGTAGCGGTTTCTTTCACCTTGTTTGCTGCTGTGTTGCTTCTTACCCCGTCTGATTCTTCCTCGAGTTCAAGGCACCACATGTCGCGTGCACAAGAGCCGGAGCACACTAGCAGTGGCGGCCGTGGTGGCACGAGTCCGCAGCCGACGCGACAGGTGCTGGGCACTCTCCCATTGAACCAAGAGTTGCCGACGCAGTCTATCACCCTGGACTGCTCCAAGGCAGTTCTGCGCCTACCTGCTTACGTGGCAGCCAAGCTGGAGACTGAAAAGAACGAACGGAAGGCGTTGACGCCGTTGACGTTTACAATGATCCAGCAGCGCATCCGCGACCACTTTGTGCGTGACCTGGACGACGACATGGAGCTCACGACGCGGCGCTACGTGCTGACCTCCGCCATGGTCGAAAAGTTTCTCTTTCCTCTCTTTCAGCGGGCAGACACGAAGGCCGTGCGCATTCTGGGCGAAGTCTGGGGACGTTCACGCGACCCCTCACGCCGCTTGAGCGATCAGATCGTTGCCGTGCTGACGCGGCGCCAGCACGCTCTTCTGCAAGGCACGGAGCTCACATTGCAGGAGCTGAAGGAGAAGGTGTTGCTTGCTGCCCGACTGCAGGAGGTCTTGACCGTGACAGAGGTGCGTCAACTTGCTATCCAGCTTGGTCCCAATAACCGCAGCTGGGTAGAGGAGTGGCTCAAGGCGCGTGCGGTGGAAGGGCCGGTCGATGCCATGGCGTTGTACGCCGACCTCCGCCGCGTGGTGCAGCAGCGCTTCGGCGGCTTCACGTTCGCGGGTGCCTACTACCCGACCGTGTTAGACGACCTGATTGAGATGGATGAGCAGGCGCAGAGCACCACCGTGTACACGCCAAAGCATGGCGTCCAGTCTCAGGCCGTGCGCGCCCGCGTCTGCGAAGAGCTCTTCATCTTCACCATCTTCTGCGGTATTCCGCTTTCCCTGGATGCGTACTTTCTCGCGACGGCGCTGCTGGACCGCTTCCTCGCCCTGCACCCCGCCGAGAAGGACGGGCTGCGGCTGTACAGCATGGCGGCGCTGCTCCTCGCCTCCAAGTGCGACCATTCCTGGCCAGCGCTGGACCCTCACTTCGTCTCCGCAAAGGTCAAGCTCGCCCAGGAGGACGTCATGACCGCGGAGGAGACGCTGATTCGTGTGCTGCGCTTCGACACCACTGTGGCGACGCTCCACCACTTCTGTGAGGCACTGATGCTCCATCAAGACCCGCCGGCCACACCCGAGCAGCGCCGCCTTCTCGAGTACCTCATCGCATCCTTGTCCATCCACACCTACTTTGGGCAGTACAAGCAGTCGTGCCTCGCCGCTGCTGCCCTGCACAGCAGCCGCCACGCGGCGGGGCTGCCCACAGGGGAGCCGAGTGAGTCGGTGCGTGTCTTGCTGCCAGTGGTCCACGCAGCCCTGCAGAAGAACAGCGTGGAGCGCAGCCCGGGATACTTACTGAAGCAGATCTACGCACGTCCGGAGTACCACGCCGTGAGCACCACCCCACCAGCAGTGCTCTTTCCTAGTCTGTCTTGCCGCAGTTCCCTGAGCGCCAGTCCATAAAAGTGAGAAAGTCAAAGGACACGCAATCACACACATACACACATGCACATACACAAAACCAGACGATAGAGAGTTGAGATGAGAAGAAAAAAATAGAAGAGTCAACACGGCATACAAAGAAAAAAGGATGAAATACCAAGAAGCGCTGCTTTTGGCTTTCTTTTCCACTTTTTGTTTTGCCCCACATTTCACCATGTGCAAGTGCTTCTTTAGCAATTCTCTTTTTCTTTTCCTTTTTAACATAGATGCACCTTTTTTTTTGTAGCTGCTGGGGTTGTGGGTTCATGGATTCTTGTTCTTTCGTTCTTTTTTTTGTTATATATATATAGATGCACACAAACACACACACCAAATGACTCACCATGCAAACGGGCCGGAGAGGAAGTACGCCTCTTGAGGAGTGGACATGGTCACTCATCAACATGCATAGATACATCCATTGCTTTAAAAGCAGAAAGCAATATCCTGTATAGCTTGGCGATAAAATGTTTACCTTCAAAGGGTTAAACCAAAGCATGAGAAATAAAAACACAAAAAAAAAACCTAAACTGAATAATAATAAAAAAATAAGTCTAACGTCTCTCACTGCACACACAATCTCTCTCGCTCGATCACTTCTTTTGGAGCGCAGCGTTTTGCAGACCCCGCGTTCGATGAGAAGCTTGTGATATTGCTGCGAAATGGACACAAAGAGAATGCCTTGAGCTTTAATCAGTATATTGCACTCGTCTCGCTTTGGTTGTCAGTGGCATGTTCGTTTTTCTCTTCGAGTTTTCTCTTCGGTAGATGTCGACCATGACGAGGATTCGTGACTCAGAGCCATAGCGATAATGGATCCTGTTTTTCATGTTCACTTCCTACACGAAGCCCTCTCCCTTGTCTCTATCTGTTTGTATTCGCTGTGTGCGCACGATCAAAACAAAAAACAACAACAATAACGTTTCCCTTCATTCACATTAATTTATACATAGGTCTTTGTTTCATTTGCACTCTCATCACACTTCTCTTAACCGACAGCTTTTTCAAAAGGAAGAATTTGAAAAGCTGAAATTTCATTTTTTTATTCAAGCCTCCACTTGCCTCCTCTATTTTCCGCTATTCTCGTCTCTTCACTACACAAAGGAGCACACAGAGATAAAAAGAAAAATAAAAACATGCCGGCTCAGGTTATTGATGGCAAGGCAATCGCGGAGACGATCCGCAACGAGCTCAAGGCCGAGGTGGCTTCGCTCAAGGAGAAGCACAACGGCAAGGTCCCTGGCCTGGCTGCCATCATTGTGGGTCAACGCAAAGACTCGCAAAAGTACGTTCAGCTGAAGCACAAGGCGGCAGCCGAAGTGGGCATGTCCAGCTTCAACGTGGAGCTGCCGGAGGACGTCACCCAAGAGGTGCTTGAGGCCAGCGTAGAAGAGTTAAACCAAAACCCCGAATGTCACGGCATCATTGTGCAGCTGCCCTTGCCCAAACACCTGAACGAAAACAAAGCCATCGCCAAGATTCACCCCAGCAAGGATGCCGACGCGTTGCTGCCTGTCAACATCGGACTTCTGCACTGCAAGGGACGCGAGCCTCTCTTCGCGCCGTGCACGGCAAAGGGCGTCATCGTCCTTCTTAAGCGGTGCGGCATTACCTTGGAGGGGAAGCGGGCGGTGGTGCTCGGCCGCAGCAACATCGTCGGTGCACCCGTCGCTGCGATGCTCATGAAAGAAAACGCAACCGTCACGATCGTCCATTCGGGCACGTCATCCGCGGATCTTGTCGATTACGTGGGTAAGGCGGACATCGTGATTGCGGCGATGGGGCAGCCGGGCTACGTGAAGGGGGAGTGGATCAAGGAGGGGGCGGCGGTGGTGGACGTCGGCACCACTCCCGTGACGGACCCCACGAAGAAAGCGGGTTACCGTCTTGTCGGCGATGTGTGCTTTGCGGAGGCTGCCGCCCGCGCCGCATGGATTTCTCCCGTGCCCGGGGGCGTGGGACCCATGACGATTGCCATGCTGCTAGGCAACACGGTGTCTGGATTTAAGGTTGCCGTTGGTGACGTATGAAGCGATTTGCGTGGCTTCCCTATTTTTTTTTTGTTCTAAATGGGAAGGGCCAAAGGGCGAGAGGCGTGCATTCAAGCGCTCTCCTGAATCGTTTATTGCGGGCTAAGTTGTTTGAGTCCGGTGGTCTTTGTATGCGTGTGTGTACTCGGGTCACAAAATTGCGTTGAAAGTAGCTCTTCTTTTTTTTTTTTTTCATATCGGCTCCTCATACTTCGTTCAGGTTTTTTTTTTCTTCTTGATTCTCTTTTTTCTCTTTCGTCTACGATTTCATGTGCCTTGTTGTTCGGTAGCTGGGGAAAAGTTGCTTAGAGGAGATGTCAGCCCCCCCTCCTCTCGTCCTCCACAACCGGCGCACATCGCAGTCTCCTCGACACTGCAAAGACACCACTTTGAGAGAAAAAAACAAGAAAACATAATTGCAATGAACAATCTCTGCTATCCGCTCAGCTGCGCGTCCCGCAGGCTGGGTGTACAAGCGTGCTGTTACTTGTAGCTGCAGCAAGTCGTTCCGAGTGCCTTGAGAGAAACGGTGTCTTCACTGCGCCAGCTTTTTGGTTGCTCATGTCCGTCAGCGAAACAATGCGAAGGCGAGCGACTTGCGTGTGTGCGGCACACAGCCAAGGGAAAGAAGCCCATTACTATGAGCGACCGCATCAGCTGATACATGATAACGCGCAAGTAAACTGCCCTGTGTTGTATTTTCTCCGCGCTTAACGTCCGTCTCACTTTTCCTTTTCTTTTCTTAATGATGCCGATGTTGCTTTTTTGTTGTTGGCTTGCACGTTTTTCTTGTTATATTTGTGATTTCTCCCTGAGGCTGCATCACACACACACACACACACAAAAAAAAAAAAGCGCAACATCCAACGTGGCCACGGTACTGTGTAGAGGCCATATCTGCTTCCGTACTTCTCACAGCACTTCAAACACACAAACAACAAAAAACAAACAACAACAACACATTAATACCAGCAACAACCTAGAACTAAGAAAAAGCATCACAAAGGGGTAAAACAGCGCAAGACAATTCACGGACTGTGTGTTTCTGTCTTACTTTATTTACTTTAAGCTAAAATCGGAATCGATAGCACATCACAACCCAACAAAGAAAAGCCCCCCCAAAATAATAAAAATCAAGACTGTGTGTACGGTCATTAGGTGCCTTTGCACTGTAGTGTTTTATTGTTTTTTCAAATATATATATATATAACGATCGAATCCTGCTCAGGCATGTCGGAATCCTCTCCTTCACCTGGGACTGCGCACACAAGCCCTGCTTTGTCGCCTCAGACACATGCGGTGGCCGCGGATGCCTCCATCAAGCGCAAGCAAAAGCCCATTTCCTTTCAGCGCATGGCGATGATCCAGGAGGAGATCGCCCGCATCGACAAGCATCTGGAGGCACTGGAGGAAAGCGAGAGCAAAGGGATGGGGCCGGAGTCGGTCACCCAAAACCACACCTTAACCACCGAGGATGTCATTGACCCTGTGGTGCTGCACATGCTCACGGTGGAGCTGTGCCAACTGGCCGCCTCAGGCGACGCCGTCGGTGCACGCATCTTGCTCAACGGTGGTGCCGACCCTAATAGCCGGGACTACGACGGCAGCACGCTGCTGCACATTGCGTGCATGAATGGGCGTGTCTCCGTTGTCAACGTGCTGCTCGAGTTCGGCGCGGACGCCTCGCTGGTGGATCGCGACGGGAGCACACCGCTGGCGGTGGCGGAGGAGAACGGATTTGCGGATATCGTGCAGACGCTCTCCGGGTACTTCAACGCGGACCAGACGGTCATGCCGGGCTCCTTCGCCGAGCCCATGTCCTCCGCGGAGTCCTCGCCGGCGTCGATGCACCAGCCAGACTTCTCGGCCGTGCCGCAGCCCATGCTCGGCTCCCTCATCGTCGTGATGGTCGGCCTGCCCGGGCGAGGCAAGACAATGGTGGCACAGCAGATCCGGCGCTACTTCCAGTGGAATGGGCTGACGTGCTCCATCTTCTCGCACCAGGTGTGCCGCCGCCGCGTGGAGAAGGCCATGGCAGAGCGATCGGATAGCGGGGCGGGCGGCGTCGACGTGAACTCACCGGCCGGCATTGCCGAGTTGGAGTTCCGCGTGTCAAAGGAGCTCGCGCAGGACCTCACCAAGTACGTATGGAAGACAAGCGGCGTCGCCATCTTAGACGGCACGCAGACGACACATGCCAGGCGGCAGTCGCTGCTGCGCGCCATCCGCGACACGAAGCGGATTAACATGACGCGTGTGGTCTTCGTCGAGGTGGTGAACAACAACCAAGACGCTATTATGGCCAATATCCTGCGCGCGCGCGAGACGTTTCCGAACCCGCCAGCGGACTTTGTGGAGCGCTACTATGAGGTGATGGCCCAGCATGAGGCGGTGTACAAGACGCTGAACCCGATCACGGATTGCGACATGTCGTACATCCGGATTGAGGACGGACAGACGTACTCGCTCAACATGATCTCCGGCTGGATGCCGAGCCGATTGGCCTTTATGCTCCACAACTTAAGCCACACACCGGTGAATCTCTACCTCACCCGTGCCGGGGAGTACGTGGATGTACTGAGCGGACGGATTGGTGGCAACTCGCGCTTGACGAGACGCGGACGCGCCTACAGTCGGGCGTTGCTGGACTACTTCAAGTCTGAGATCCCCTCCACCACCTCGCTTACCGTAATGACAAGCTGCGCTAAGCGGTGTACGCAGACGGTGCACCACTTTGCAGAAGAGTCCATTAAGCTGCAGGGGCCGCCAAACACTGCTGCTGCAGGCGCAGACGGACCGCAGCAGGACGAGCAGCAGCAACAGCCGGATACCGTAGCGGAGCTGCATTGCCGTGTGTCATACTTCCCCACGCTGGATGACATCAACCACGGCGACTGTGAGGGGCAGCTGCTGTCGGATGTGTTGCGCACCATGCCGAACACGCTTCAGTCCATGAAGGCGGACCCCTACTACTCTGCCTGGCCGAACGGAGAGTGCATCCATCAAGTCTTCAACTCCCGGCTCGAGCCTCACATCCACGACATCCAAGCCAGCACGACGCCCGTGTTGGTGTGCTCGCACTTGAACCTGCTGCAGGGTCTTTATTCTTACTTCGTGACGGACGGCGACAGCGTCGTTGCACCGCAGAACGCGTTCAAGATTGACATCCCCGCAGAGCACGTCATTAAGATTCGCATGGTGGGCGTCAACCGCGTAGCAGAGCGTATTTGCTTGTCGGACGAGGTGGATGCCATTATGAAGGCAGGGGACGTGCATCCTTGATGAGGGTAGCATGCGGCGAGCGATTATTTGTTTTCTGCTCTGCCCCCATCACTTCTTGTACACTGGAGAGAGTGCCACTGGCGCATTCGAGATTTTCAAGCCTTGCAAGATAAGCAACAGCAACAACAACAGCACGCGTGTTTCGTTTAAGTGTTGGATTTTTCTCTCTCAGGGATATTGTTCCACGAGATCTTCTTGCCGGCAAGTTTTTTTGCATTGTGTTGTGAGTTGTTCTTGTCCTCGAGGTGATTTATATATATTCTCGGGGACCTCTTCCTGCATCGTTGCCCGATCTGCTATCGATTCTCCAACAGATCAACGGAAAAATAAAAAGAAATATATATATATTTAAAAGGTACTCAGCAGCTGCTCGTCGTCCACCCTTCATTGGCAATGCAAAAATGCCAATATGGGAAGACGGCGAGGGAAACGCTATGACCTTTGAGTCGCTGTTATTGTACGAAGCGAAGGCAGCGATGCGTTTCGTGAACATGAGAAGCAAGCAATGGCATCTGCCTTTAAGGTTAAATTTTTCGCGTCAGTGCTATTGTTGCATCGTCGCTGATGGCTCCTGCCCTTGTCGCTAATCGTCGAGTTGCCATTTGGTTGAGTGCTATGTATTACTGTTTGATGACGATGGCTTTCTTCCAACGTCAAAGGTTTGCCTGCCGTTTCTTTTTCTTTACTACTACCATGCTTCTTCTGCCTCTCGGGACGGGTTTTTACGTAACGATCGCAGTCACGGCCACACCGTAACAGCAATAACAACAACAATAAAACCTCTCACATCTGTAGTGTATTCTCCACCCATCAAATAGCTGGTAATTCATCGATCAGATCAATGACCGACGCACGTAACGTTCTTCCTGGAAACGTGCGACCGACGCACTACCACCTCGCGCTAGCTCCCGACCTTGAGAATGCCGCTTTCAGTGCGGAGGTTACCATTGATGTCGTTGCGGTCGAGCCGACCAGCTCCATTGTGCTGAATGCGGTGGGCCTGGTGTTTTCCACCGTTGAGCTTCGTCTTCGCCACGCTGGCAACGCTGCAGACTCCGCAGCGGCAGTGAAGGAAAACGAAGGTGACGTGTCCGTCCTCTGCGTAGTGGAGTCTCAGGAGGACCAGCGCATCACCCTACAGCTCAGCAAGACTGTCATGGCAGGGACTGAAGTGCAGCTTCGCTTCGTCTACTCGGCGACCATCTGTGACTCCCTCTTTGGTTTCTACCGAAGTTACTACACCTTGAAGGGCACGAGGCACTACGTTGGGGCCACGCAGCTGTGCCCGGCGGAGGCGCGGCGTGTTTTTCCATGCTGGGACGAGCCGTCCGTCAAAGCGACCTTTGCCCTCGACCTGACCGTCCCGGCGAGCATGTGCGTTTGGAGCAACTCGCTGCCGACGGCGCAGGCAACGCTGCCCAGCGGCCGCGTGCGGTGGGAGTTCCGCCCCGCCTATGCCATGTCCACCTATCTGCTGGCGTGGGTGGTGGGCGAGATGGAGATGGTGGAGATGACGGTGCCACACCATCCCGTACCGGTTGCCCGCGGCCTCGAGACGTCTTCGGCGTCGGCGTCGTTTCAGTTGCGTGCGGTGACGGCGCCTGGCAAGTCGGCCCAGGCGGCCTTTGCGATGTCGGTGGCCGCGAAGGTGCTGCCGCTCTACGAGGACTACTTTCAGTGCCGCTACGTCTTTCCAAAGATGGACCTTATCGCACTGCCCAACTTTGCCTTTGGTGCGATGGAGAATTGGGGCTGCGTGACGTTCCGTGAGCAGACGCTGCTCGTGACGGCGGACGGCAGCCATGCACAGCGAGAGCAGGTTGCCACCGTCGTGGCCCATGAGTTGGCGCATCAATGGTTCGGCAACTTGGCCACTATGGCCTGGTGGTCCGACCTGTGGCTGAACGAGTCCTTCGCGACGTACATGGCGACGTGGGTGGTGAACAAGCTCTACCCGGCGTGGGCTGCAGATA
This sequence comes from Crithidia brevicula, assembly GCA_030849845.1. Taxonomy (NCBI): domain Eukaryota; phylum Euglenozoa; class Kinetoplastea; order Trypanosomatida; family Trypanosomatidae; genus Crithidia; species Crithidia brevicula. Next base: position 349,285 of record JASAOD010002024.1, read on the forward strand.
CGCAGTTTGTCTTTCAGGAGGGCAGCCGTGCGTTTCAGCTGGACGCATTGCGTTCGTCGCACCCGATCGAGATGGCCTTGCGGGATGTCCGGGAGGTGGATGGCATCTTCGACGCCATCAGCTACTCGAAGGGCGCCATGATTCTGCGCATGACCGCAAAGTTCATTGGCGAGGAGGGCTTCCAGCGGGGCTTGATGGACTACCTCGCCCGCTACGCCTTCGGTGCCGCGACGTCTCTGCAGCTGTGGGAGTGCCTCTCCGGGCCCGCGGCGCCGAACCTGAAGGTTGTGCTCCAGAGCTGGACACAGGTGCAGGGCTACCCGTATGTGCAGGTGTCCTACGACCCCGACGCACAGCAACTTACCCTTACGCAGAACCGCTTTCTCGTTGTCAATGACGTCGCCCCCGAGGAGAACGAGGCGCTGTGGCAGATTCCGATGTACTACGCCTACGGGACGGCATCGGGGGAGATTCACACGGCGCCGCTGCTCATGGTGGACCGCAGCACCACTGTGCCTGTGCCCAACGCGGCGTGGGTGAAGGTGAACAGCGATCAAATCGCCTTCTGCCGCGTGCAGTACACCGAGGAGATGCTCCGCGGCCTTGTCCATGCCATTCAGACAAAGTCCATCAACGGCACGGACCGCTACTCTCTCATCACCGACCTCGCCGCGTTTGCGCGGGGCGGGTACGGTAGCACGGTGCAGGCACTGAAGTTGTTGGCGCACTACGACACGGAGGATGACTGCGTGGTGTGGTGCGAGGTGGTGGACTTTGAACGAAAGCTGCGCGGCATTCTCGGCGATGCGCCAGCGGAGGTACACGACGCCTTCAACGCGTACTGTCAACGGCTTTATCGCCCCGCCATGCTGCGCCTTCTCGCGCAGGACCCCGCTGCGGCAAGCTACCGCGCGGAGCAGGTTCAGTGCATGCTGTTTGAGCGCCTTCTCGCCTGTAGAGACGAGGAGACGCTGGCCAAGGCGCGGAGCACGTACGCGCAGCGCAGCTCGAGCGCTATCCCCGTAAGCCTCATCAAGGCGGTGTACAGCGTCCGCGTGCAGGAGGGCGGGCCGGAGGCGCTGACGGAGCTGAAGGAGCGCATCGCGGAGACCGACTACGCGGAGTTGCGCACCCACTACCTCTCCGCCCTGACAGCGGTGCCGGACCCCGCGACAGGGGTGCCAGATGTAGTGGACTTTCTTCTGTCAGACGCGGTGCAGAGTCAAGATGTGGCAGGGGTCATGCTGGGTCTGGCCGCCCGCGCCGACACGCAGCGCCTCTTCGCGCGCGAGTTGATGGCGAAGTGGTCGCGGCTGTCGCAGAAGCTACCGTCAGTAGTGCTGACAAGGCTGGTGAAGATGGTGGAGCACGGGTGCGATGCTGCCGTGGCGGCGCAGCTGCAGAGCTTCTTTGCCGCTGAGGTACCGGTGGAGATGCAGGCTCGGCTTCGTATGACCTTCCAGCAGGGCATCGAGGGGCTTCTGTGCAACGCGGCGTGGGCGGTGCGCGATAGGGAGAGTGTTGCAGATTATCTTCTTCACCTCTAGCGGTAGTGTGTAGAAGTAGAAGATAGCGAAAGAGGTTGTAGCTGGAGCGCTTTAAAGCAGACTCGTGATCATCGCTGTCGCGTGACTGTAGGCTCCTTGTCAAGGCTGCATTGCGTGTCTCCCTTTAACGTGCGTATTGTTCTTGCATTCTTTTCCGTAGGCTTTGATTTATATTATAAAAATAAGTACCGCTAACAGCTTTTTATCGTTTTTTACCTTTGTCGCTCAGTAGAGCAGCTCCCCTCTAACCTTTCTTTATTGATCGGCTCTTACTTCATGCGCCTGTTGCAGTCTTTTTTTATATTTGTTTTTTGTCGCTGGATCACATCTACCTGAAGTTCTGAATCTTCTTTGTCGAACATCCCGCTAAAGCGCGACGCTTATATATATAGATATATACATTTTCTAACATCCTAATGTTAAAGGGGAAGCCAGGCTTCGCCCTGCTGTGCTTCCCTGCTCTCTCTCTCTCTCTATTCCCCACGTATAGATCCTTGACGAAGAATGCTTCCGTTTCCTCTTATTTCATCCTCTCCTTTTTACTTTGCTTCCCTTTCTTCTTCTTGCCTTTTTGTTCCACTGCCACTCCAACGAAATAATCACTTCCTCGGATCAACGAGCAGCGTCAGTAGAAGATGTCTCTGAAAGCAAAACTTGACGTGTACCCGCTGGAGAACTACACGCAAACCTCCGCCGACGTCGCGGGAGGACGCGGTGGGCCTTCCGGCAACGAAATTAACATGGGCGGCAGCGGTGGCGGCGCGTTGTACCGACCCAAGACGGCACTCGAGAAGTTGTTGACGCTGAAGGCCCGTTGTGAGAAGGAGCAGTGTGTCCACTCCGTCGAGGGCATCCTCCTCGTCCACCTGCACCGGCACCCGCACGTCATCCTTCTAAAGCAAACCAGTCGACGTGCCCGCGACGCCGACGGGCTGCGGGCTGTGCCGCCGTCCAACACCAATGCGGAAGTGACGTATCGCCTGCCGGGTGGTCGGTGCCGACGCGGAGAAGCCGAGGAGAGCTGTCTGCTGCGCAAGCTGGGCCAACATCTACTGAACGAGGCGAAGCTGCAGAGAGGCGAGACGGAGGCCGCGACTGCGGCAGCATCGGACACCGTCGTAGACGTTACGATGCCACACAACACCTCCAAGGCTGGTAGCTTCTTTCGTATAGGCGAGGTGATGGCGACGTGGTACCGGCCGCATTTCACCCCGCATATGTATCCCTACGTCCCAGCTCACATCGCCTCAGGCAGCGTGCGGGAGGTTCGGACGCTCTTTCTTGTCCACCTGGAGCCAACGGTGTACTTCAACATAATGCAGGAGGGTGTGGAGATGGTGGCGGCGCCGCTCTTCGATCTTTACGAGAACACGAGCAAGTATGGGCCTTTGGTGGCGAGCCTGCCAGTGCTGCTGTCACGTGTGCTTATCAATTACTGCAGCACTGAGTACTAGAGCTGCTCGCAGCAAAGGAGAGGCAGTCGTGATGCTACTCCTTTTTTTTGTTGTTTTCTCGTTGTTGTTGCTTTCGCTCATTTTTTTTGTTTTTGTGAGAAGCTGAGCCGCTCTCCTCATCCGATCTGCGCGGTGATGTGTGTCCTTGCGGATGTGCGTACTGTGCTTTCTTGCTGGCATGGGATTCTGTGTGAAAAATAGTCGAATATTACCACACAATTAAAAAAAAAAGCAAATAACAAAAAAGTACATGAAAGCCAGAAGTGCGCGAAGATTCTGCCCGCACACCATTATATATAGCTAACGGCTGAACGACAAAATGAGAGGGCTTCGAACAGTATTGAATGTGCAACAATCAACATGTGCCATATCAATTTCAAAGAAACGTGCTCAGTGCCGTGCTACCTTCCCTGTGACATCATGGTGATTTACAGGTCTCAATTTAGCTGATACTTCCTCCTTGTGTTTCTGTTGGCTATGCCGCTTCATTTGGTAAATTTGTTTTCTATTTTGGCAGCAGATTGATTCTTCTGCCCATCTATCAAGTCATATATTCTTTATTAACGTTCGAGCTCTAAAAAAAAAAAAGAACATACTCGCTACTTTTATTGACATTGCAGCTTATACACTCGCTTCAGTCGAAACGGCTTGCTTCTCTACCTATACATCATATTTTCATCTTAAGGCAAATCCGCTTTATTAAAGACTTTTGTTTTCGTTTTTGTGAAAAAGAGCACCGCTCTCTCTCTTAGCTGTGGAGGCCCGACATCTTGCCTGTAGCCCGGACGTGTAGTGTCTTGCTTAAACCACTGCCGATCCAGTCCCACGTGTTGAAGGGCTTACTTTTTTTCTCTCTCTTTTCCCCTCAACGGTAACATACAACACCACAAACAACAACAAAAAACAATATACAGCTCTTCACTATGGGTCAACGGCAGTCGTTTCAAGAAAAGCTGCACGAGTGCTTGTGCAACAACAACCTCGAGCAGATGAAGTCCTTCATCCAGCAGCCCGAGTTCGTCAGCGACGTTCTGACGGATCACATGTTTGTCGACCTCGTGGAGCGGCGCTGGGACTCGGCAACAACCATGGCGTTTGCTGAACGTGCCAATGACCATCAGCTGTCCATTCTGATCAGCACCTCCATCATGCACAGCAACGTGCTGCCCCTCACCCCCGTCTTCAAGTTGATGAAAAATCGCTCAGAAACGATCCAGCAGGAGCATCTGGACGAGCTTTTCATGACTGCGTGCGATCACGTGGACACAGAGGCCGTCAAGGCGATGATCGAGGCAGAGTGTTTCAACGCAGCGGACGGGCGGCCGATTGTGACGGTGGTGCGTCGGGAGCTGAGTAAAGTGGCTCCGGATGCTGAGCTGGTTCAGATCGTCCTCGATGCGTTGCCAGGTCATGAGGAGTCCGTCCACTACCTGCTGGAGAGCTGCGTACCGAAGGCCAGGAGTGAGGTGACCAAGGCAATGTTGCAAGAGAAGCTGGAGAGCTACTTGAAGGGAAGCGACTGAAAAGCCGGATTTTCAGCAACACCGTCTTGACCAGAAGAAACGGTTAAGATCGACGCCACCAGCAGCATAACAATCAAAAAACATACAAACAAACAAACAAAAAAAAAACATCAATAAACAATGTGATGCTGAGAGGTGCGAAATGACAGAAGAGCCAAGAGGGATCGACAAGAACAGTTTTGCTCTCCTTCTTCGTCGGCATGTTGAGGTTGACTCTCTTTGTTTTTTGCTTTTGGAGATTCGTTGTTGTGGATGTGGTCCGCTCGGAGCGGATCTACAAAGAGGGAAATGCAGCAGTCGCGTCACACCGCAGAGGCGCTTCATCGCCTCTCTCCGGTGCTGTTTCTTATTTCAACTTGACAGTTTTCTCTTTGATGTTATCTTGCTGGCACTTTCAACTGCCGTTGTCAAACAATCAAAAACAAAAACAAATTGCATGCAAAAGAAGAATTACTGGCACGATAAACTGGATCATTCAATGAACGTGTCACTTCACACAGCTTGTCACAAGCTGAGGGCAATTGCACTCGCACTTCCCTTAAAAAACAAAAAAGCACTTATAGTTTGACAAACAATTCAAGGTGGAATTCGATTCAAAAAACGCTCTTTTTTTTGCATATTAACGCCGGCACTGCATAATTTTATTGCGTTTCATTTTTCTGCTTTACTTTTTTAATTTTGCCGTCACATGTGTGGGAGTAGGTTTGTTTTTTTTGTTTCTCACTAGCCGGATTTTTTATTTCTCTTTTCGACTGAGTCGCATGATGGCATGTGGAGCTAACTATTTCGCCTCCTTTCCCTCTCTCCATCTCTCTTGTTTTCTGCTGCTTCTCTCCTTACGCTCTTCAAGTCCGTCTGCGCAGTAATAGCGCCGCATATATATTGAACACACAGACACACTCCAAGGTGTGCCAGAACGGAAACCGGAAAATTAAATAAAAAATAGCATACAGTGACACCACACAAGGAAAGATGCGAGCGATTCAGCTTGCCGTACGTTCAGCGCCGTCACGCAGCGCGCGTCTCCGCCGTCAGCTGCTCGTTGCGGTGCCTCGCCCTCTATCGACGCTGACAACATCCTCGCGGTGTGCGTCGTCCTCCTCGTCGCCGCCAGGGTCGGACCCTCTGTCCAATCCGCTGCCGCGCCGGCGTCAAATCAACAACGGTCTGCACTTTAACTGGCGTGAGGAGGTGAAGCGGTCGGGCAGCAAGCTGAATGACATCTCCCCCGCCATGGAGGACGCTGCCCGCACGGATGAACAGCGCCGACGCGTGGCTGGGTGGTCGCCGGTGGTGAAGACGCTGGGCGACCAGAAGCTTCGCGTGGCCATTGTGGGTCGCATGAATAGCGGCAAGTCGTCCATCTTCAACCTTCTCTGCCAGGACCCGTCCATGCCGGCGCGTAGAAATGTGGTGAAGGACTTCAACGGTGTCACGCGCGATTGTGTCGAGGCCCACGCGGTGCTGGACGACTTGCACTTCACCATCATCGATACACCTGGCCTCGTCGGTGGCAAGATTGTGGAGGAGGCCTTTCGCACGATTGAGACCGCCGACGCGGCTATCTTTGTTGCTGCCGTGGACGAGGATATCACGGCGGAGGAGCACGACCTCATCCAGTACCTGGCGGCCAAGAAGATGCCGACCTGTTTGCTGGTGAACAAGATGGACCTGGTGCCTGAGGAGCAGGAGGAGCTGGTGTTGGACGAGTACAATAGGCTTGGCCTGGGCAACGCGGTCCCGTTCTCCGCACGTAAGCGGGAAGGGCTGGAGATGCTCGCTGCTGTGGTCGAGCCCCTCTACCACCTACACGCCATGCGCAAGGTGGAGAATGACTGGGACATTGAGGATCTGGCGATGAGCGGGGACGAGGCCGCCATGGAGGAGATCCGCGACCGTAACTGCACCGACCGCTTCATCCGTGTGGCGATCGTGGGCCGCACGAACAGCGGCAAGACAAGCCTGATCAACCGACTCGTGGGCTACGAGCGCAACCGCGCGGCTGATGAGACCAACACGACGCGCGACCCCATCGAGATTCCATGCATGTACAAAGGAAAGAAGCTTAAGCTCATCGATACGGCCGGTCTGGCTCGCCAGCGCTACCGCACAGACCGCGAGTTTATTGAGCGCCTGCACAACCTCACTTTGAGCGAGATCCGCTTCGCACACGTGGTCGTTGTCGTCTTCGACGCGACGGAGGGCCACCCCAACAAGTACGACATGTCTATCCTCCACAAGATCGCCCAGGAGGGCCGTCCCTTCGTCCTCTGCGCGAACAAGTGGGACGCCGTGTTGGACCAGAGCGCCACCGCCGAGGCCATCGACTTCAAGATCAAGCGTCAGGTGCAGGAGGTGAAGTACAGTAACGCGGTCGTCGTCTCTGCACATTCTGGCATGAATCTGACGCTGCTGATGGACCAGGTGCTTGAGCTGTACGAGACATGGAACAAGCGCGTGCGCCGCTCTGAGTTGACCAAGTTCTGGCGCAAGCTGGAGAAGTCCGTCGTCATTCCCTACCACGTCGCTCGTGTGGGACGCATCACCCAAATCAACACCCGCCCGCCAACTTTTTTGCTGCAGCTGCAGACGAAGAAGGAGGAGAATGAGTTGCCCAAGGCGCTACAGGAGATGATGAAGAACGCCATTGTGGAGGAATTCGGCTTCCGCGGTGTCCCACTGCGCCTCGTGCAGGAGGTGAAGGACTCCAACCCCGACTACATCTAGAGCGATTTACCTTTTTAGTGCTGATGCTACGTGGCGCTTGGGTACTGAGGTCGGGTTCACACGCTGTCACTCTTGCTTCTGTTGGCTGTGCGTTGTCGGGCATGCTGTACGGGGGGATTGTAATGTGTGTTTCCTTGCATTCAACCAGTGTCACTGTTGTGTTGTCTTCAACGAGAACACAACCGTTTTCTTTACGTGCTCGCTGTTGCACTCGTTTTGTATAAGCTGGTATTCCTCTTCACATAAACGTTATTTGTTGATCACCCTTTTTGGGCGTCTTGTTAATAAAGCATGTCACGATTAACTCCGTGTCACGAATGGTGTTGAGAACAAAAAATCACAGAGGTTCACGGCCTTCTTTTTTTTCTTCTCTTCGCTAATATGCGTGCCTAACGCAGTGCTTTAAACTAAAAAAAAGAAGAAGAGAAAAAGTAGCAAAATCGTGTGTTTGGGTCAGACTCAGTCGTATGCTTCTATTAATTGAGGTGTTTCGCTATCGTGGGTCACAAAGACGATTGTGTATCCCTGCTGTCGCTCATCAAAAAGAACCGTTGGTTCTCGCCACTGTCTCTTTCTTTAGTGTTTTAATGCTCGCTTCAACTTTTCTTGTTCCGCTGCGAAGCTTTGCTATTCAGACGCACAAAATACAATAGGACAGTGGATGTCTGAACTGAATCTTACGTAACTGCTTCCTCCATTCTACGTAGCGTTTATTATCGTTACTCAAATAACGCCTATTTTGTCCCTTTGATCGCCACTGCAGTCCAGATAAAGAGAGGGAGAGAGAGGAAACGCTTTAGATAATACAAAAGGGCGAGACATAAAAACTCAATCAAATTTAACAACTTACTCTCTCCACGCGCTCTGAGTTTGAATGCGACTCGCAGCTACAATTATAGAGAATCATATTAGAGGAAAGCACCGCCTTGCATTTTCGCACCTTTTCTTCTTGAGTACCTGAACGGTCTTTACCATTATCTGCAGCGTAACGCCACGCCAACCTCATCGAGGAGACAGGGAGGGCTTACAGCTGCCCCTCAAGGCTTTAGCCACAAGCATGTCTCGCAAGCGTGACCGTCTTGCTGCCTCGGGTGTACTCGACCAGGCGGACGGCGTCCCGTCCTCGCCGCCGCAGCAGCCGTCGCTCCCCGCCGTGCCAAGCCGCTCGCCCTCTCTGTCCGATACGTCCGATGCGGCAACCAGCTTTGGGAGTTTTTTGTGGAATGACGTCAGCATCATTCTTTTCTACCGCGTAATGCACGAGCTCCACAGCGCCTGCGTCTCCCTTGCCAACGCGCCAGTGGACAATAGAGAGGTTCTTCTCAGCACGTTGCGGTCGTCCATGGCTGTTATTTGGGCCGTGGCGCAGCGGCACCTGACGGCGGCCGAGTGTGCGGCTGCAGAGCCAAAATACAACGCATTTGCCGAGGCCTTTGCCACCTCGCTGCACTCATGCGTCTGCGGCGCCGATGCTGGCGATACAGCGAGTCTGTGTCGCGGTCTGCTTCGTCTGTTGGAGGAGCAAGGCTTTCCAGAGGCCGAGTTTGGGCCATTGGCCAGCCTCCTCGCGGAGGTGACAATGGTGGACGACGTACAGGGCTACTCGTACAGCGTGCGGGCATCGCTGGTGCTGCCCGTGCCTCTGCGCTACGAAGGCGACAAGCGATCGGAAGAGGAGCACTCGCGCAAGCGGGTCGGCTACGAGGTGGTCCTGCCCGCCCAGCATCCACAAGCGGACATCAACACGGCGGTGCAGCTCACCGAGCCCAAGCGGCGCAAGCCCGTGCTGGACGAGTACCGCATTTTCTCCCTTCCAAAGAAGGCCGCGTCCTTTGCTGCTGACGACTTTGTGGTCGACGACGAGCTTCTGCACCGCGCCTACGTGGTGCTCGCCACGCACCTTGACGCCTACGGCTCGCTGAAAGACCTCTCCCCCTACGCGCGTCTTCTCCTCTGGAACTTGCTGGACCGCAATGACGTCCTCTTCAGCACTCTCTATGACCAACGCGTTTCCTCCGAGTCCACGCGGCAGCAGCTCGTGAAGTTGAAGGAGCTCGTTGCCGTGCACAAGCTCGCCTTTGAGGAAACTCGTCCCGCTGCGCGGCGGGCGGCTGCGGTGATTAGCTGGTATGCGGCGAGCGCGCAGTGGCGCGACCAAGCACTGAGCAAGCTGGAGGAGCTGGAGGAGACGGACTGGTACCTTCTCGCGGATGTCTATCGAAGTGGCGGCAAGGCCACGTTTCCAAACTACGCGAAGAGCTCTCCTGTCACGCATCTCGCGCTAGGCGTACTGCGCAAGTTAGACAGATTGCACAGCAAAGAGATGGACGGCGCACCGCCCGTGCACACCGTCGTGGAGCAGCTCCTGCTGCCACTGCTGCAGGGTGAGGCGCCGGACTCCGTCGCCCTGAGCCTTGCACGCAGCACCGTCGCAGCCGACAGTTCTCACTGGCACCGCCGCCGACGGAAGCTGCGGGCGCTGATGGATGACGCGGTGCAGAAGGCTGCGCTCCAGTCCGCCACACCTCTGGGACGGCCGGCCACCGCCAAGGTTGCATCGTGCCCGCCTACAGGCGGTCCAGCTGCATCGGTGCGTCGGTCGTCGACGATTGTGCATGCCTTTCTGTGCTCATCGCTCATCTTCCCCCTGCAGTGCCTGGGTGAGTTGCTAGAGCTGTGCTCTCTTGTGATGCTGTCGCCCATGGGCTTCGAGGCCTTCACGCGGAGCTTTCTTGCCACGAGTTGGGAGGAGGAGGACACCATTCTCGCCTACCTCCTGCGACGAGAGCCCACGAATCCGTCCCTCGTCCCGCTGGTCGGACTCCCACGCCTCTACAAGGACTTCGTGACGGCCATTCAGCTGCTGGTGGTGGACAAGATGCTGCCCTTCGTAGTGGAGAGCCGCCGCCTCGCTGGCGAGCACGCACGGATCTCGCTTAGCGAGAAGAGCTATCCCTATTGGAAGTCATTGGCCTCCATGTTCATTGAGGAAGATCGCTTCGATGACTTGTGCGTCTTGCGCGTGAGCACCCGCGAGAACACGACTTGCTTGTACACCTGTGCCGAATTCGAGCGCTCGCCAAAGGTTTGGCCCGAGGACCTTCGCGAGTTGCAGGTGGAGGAGGCAATGTACGTGCAGGACAGGACCACTGCGCACGCGCAGGACGAGACCGCTCCGGACGTATGATATCGCGCAGACAAAATTCATACCGCGCCGACTTTTCCATCGTGTCTTGGATGAAAGAAAAGAAAAATTGAAGCTGGCTTATTGACACAAGAAAAAAGAGAGAGAGATGTTCAGACGACGAGGGTGTTTGCCCTTGTTGACTTCGTGAACCCGCGCAGAGAGTGCTGGCATCTGTGTCTTAGTTCAAGTGACTCTGCAGTGTTTCTTAATAATGCTTCTCTTCCAGTGAAGGATTTGCTTTGTATAGCATGATGCGTTGCGTGCAGAGAAACTTCTCCGTTTTCACTCTAAATACTCGTGGATCGTTCGCCATCACTCTCTGTTTCTCATTTGCGCTCTTTCCTGTTGTCGTCACTTTTACAAAACGCGGTATCTCTTTCATTCACTGGCATTGACACCGATTGCACAGGCCTCCCATTCACGCAAAGCAACAAGAGAAAGGAGTTGGCTTTCTGGACTATTCTTATTCCTCTCGCTTTCTTATTTCAACAAGAAGAGAAGTAACTAATAATCCGCAAATCTTACATCGTATAGTGCTGGGTGGTCTGATTAAGCAGGAAAAAGACGAATAATACTATCAATCAATGAGTCAAGATGTCGGCGTCGCTCCTGTTGGCAGCGACCAACTCTCGGTTGTGCAGCTGAGTCGTCTGCACGAGCGCGTGTTGCTCCTGCGCGAACACCTGCGTGCGGCTCTGCTGGCCGACGGACCGCAGCTGGAGATGATCGTGTTTACCTCGCTCCTAGAGCTGTATGAACAGTTTTACTTGAGCCTGTTTCTCTCTCGCGCTTCCTCGTCGGCTGCTGCCGCGACGGCGAAGACAGACAAGGCAGCAGGCAACAACGCCACTTCAGACCCGTCCGCAGAAGCGCGCTTTGTGACCTCTGCCTACACACAGGATCTCCTTGCTGCGTGCTTGTACCTGATAGATCCCAGCTCGCTGCCCCATGCATGCACCATTGCCAGCCAACCACCACCCCTTGAGGCGGCACGCACCGCAGACAACGCATCCAGCGTGTACATCAGTGCGGCGCAGCGGCAGTTTTGTTTTTCGATTTTCATGTACGTCTGCTGGTCGTCCACTGCTCTTCCGCTAAAGGATGTCCTGCATGCGCTGTATCCTCTGCTGGATCCTGGCGCAGCGGTTGGCACTGGCGCTGCTGGTGCGGTCACCGCTGCACCGTCAGCGGAAAACAGCATCGCCGTGGAGCTCTTCTCTCACCCCCGTTTTGCGTCTCGAAAGTGCTTTATTGGGGAGATGCTGAGCGGGCTCGTGTTTTCGCGTGCGAATGGCCTTCGTGCGCTGCTACGTGTTCTCCTGCTGGACGACCGCGTTGAGTCGGACATGACAGCCGAGGCGGCGCAGCTGGTAGTGCGTGTGCTGACGACGCCGCCAGTTGCGGCATGGGTGCTGTGCATGGAGGCGCCCCCTTTGTCTGCGTGTTCCGTGCCCCATGAAGGTGCGAGAGACGGAAGATCTACATCAGTCGTGGACCAACGTGTGGTGCGCATTACCGCGCCATCTGTGGAGGCGCAAATCGTGAAACTCGCGCCGCAGCTTCTTTCCTTGCTGGAGGAACAGGCGGAAGGGGACGAGGCAGACGACAAGAACGACGACGCAGCGTCTCGGGATCGGAGCACAGCGCAGGCACGCAAGGCCAACCGGCCGCGCTTCCTGGCCAGACTCGAGGCGCTTCACCAGCGGCTACCTGCCGAGACGTTAGAGCAGCGACTACACGTCTTTGTCACCCAGCTACTAAATACGCTGGTGAGACTGCCCGCCAGAAACAGCGCCGCGTTCCCACGCTGCTACCGGCAGTTCTTTTACAGCAACAAGTACATTCTCACTCCAGGCTTCGGCTGCCTCTCCTTGCGCGGCGACGGTCCCTTCAGTGCGGAGGACCTTGTGGCAGCGCTTCGGCGGCTTACTTCCCTGATGAAGGGCGTAGCACTTGGTACGGGCACAGCGGCACTCTCGCACGTATTGCCAGCAACCGCGGCAGGTCTTCTCAGTATGTGCGCTCTTCAGTCTAGCCACCTCAGCGAGCAATCTGCCGTGGCAGCAGAGAGCACAAAGCGTGTCTTCGATGCATTCGGTCGCCTTCTGGTGCCTCTCCTGTCAGATCCATCTCTTTTTGAGTTAACAGCGCACGCTTTGGTCCAGGCCTGCACACGCACCCATGCCCATTCCTTCTCGCTGGTGAATGTCGTAGAACCAACCATCGCCTACGTTCACAGAGCGTGCACGGCAGAGAATCTTTCGGTCGGCTTAGCATGGTTGCTCTTTGCAATGCCGAGCTCCGCATCTGATTTTGTTCACGTCTGCGTGAGGGAAATCGTGGACGCTTGCCAGCTGGATCTGTATGCATCCGGAGTTGACGCACTCGCCACAAGTTCTCCATCGTTAAAGGACCAAGCACCTTTGACATCATCGTCACCACTATCGATTACAAGGGCCACTGCGCAGCGTGTTGCCGAGACCGAAACCACGCAGCTGTCTTCTCTGCCTCCTCTAGTGAGAGTGCTGGAGCGGCTCTGCTTGGAGGCGCCGTCGGCAGCGATCTTCGGCACAGGCGAGCAGCTTTCTCTCCCATCCACCTTGACGTTCCTCGGTCGCTTCTTGGGACTCTCCGCGGTGCTGTACCGCTGGGCGGTCGGCATGCTGAATTCGCTCTTGCAGTCTGACAGCATGCGCGTTGCCCTGCAGGAAGGAGGCATCTCAGCCGCTACATCAGGACAGCCAAGTCGAGACGCCAGTGTGGCCGCCGAGGAGCATCATCGGTTTCTCGCACGTCTCGTGCGAACTGTACAAAGCGTTCTTTCCACGCTACGAATGTTGCATGAGTCATCAGGCGCCGATGGAAGTGTGGCTCGAGTCAGCATGGAGAACGACCCTGAGCTGATTGCGCTCACGGCGGAGGCGAGCGCAGCGCTGCAGAAATGTGCTGCGGAGGCGACGCGGCTGCTAAACGAGTACACCGTGGACTGCGACGCACATATGGGAGATGGCAGTGACCGCCGCGCAAGCAACGAGGTGGCGATGGCAGTGACGGCGCAGTGGCAGCGGTTGCTGAAGCAGGTGCAAGCCGGCCTGGACGGGCGATCCTCGGTGGAGGTGGCGTTGACCCTCTCCGCCCTGTCTCGCAGCGTCGACGATGTCGTGCACGACGTTGCAGACCCGCAGTTGCTTCTGCCGGTGGTGCAGCCACTGCTGCTCACGCTCGTTCGTGTTCTGTATGAATGCGATGAGATTGGAAGTGCGGTGCGAGCGGTGCACTGTCTAACGTGGCTCTCCATGTATCGCTTCGACTCTGCGGACTCTGCCTACATGGCCGATATCATCTGGGCCGTGCTGGGCGAAGAAACAGTGCAGGCGTGGCTGGCGGCGCACATTGGTCACCCCACCACCACAAATTCCGCACCCGCAGCTGCTGCTAAAGCGTCCGCGTCGTCTGCGCGCCTGTGCAGGCTGCGGGTGCGCCTGCTGGATGTATTGCTGGCCTGGACGGACTACGACGACGATGCGCGAACGCTGCGCAACGTCGATGATGTCCTGCGCCGCACGCGCCACGTGTCTCTCTTCGACACATTGGTGCGGCAGTGCCGTAGCTCGTCGGATGTTTTGGTGCAGGTGGCGACGCTGCACCTTGTAGGAGCCTACGCTCTTGCCGTGCACCCCCGTGTGCCGCTGACGGCACTGTGCGATCTCTGCCGTGACGTGTTTCGTCTCTCTTCACATGAGATGGCCAAGGCCGCGTGTGCAGCCGCTGTAGGAAAGGTAATTGCGACCTTGTGCCAATCGGAGGAAGCCGGTACACTGCTCTTGACGGAGGTGGATTTAAACGGGTGCACCTCTCTTGCAACTGCCATGGCGTCCTACCGAGGCCGACCTCCTAGTGCTCCAGTTTTACCGACGAAGCCCTCCGCCACGGTGGATGAGCAGGCGATTCGAACTGCGGAGATCGACATGCACGACGCCGTGATCCAGCAGCACGGCAGGGACATGCTTGAGCTGCTGCGGCAAGCCTCGCAGTCGTTGGGCAGCTCTTCAGCTGCATCGGCACCGTCGGTGTTGCAAGTGGAGATGCCAAAGGTATCGCTGACATGATGAAAAGGGCAGCTGCTGATTGGTGGGTGCCGCTTCATCGCCGGCGCCACCTCACGGAACTTGTTTATCGGAGTCCTCGCTTTGACGGGAGGGGGCAGTAGGAGAAGCGGAGGCGGTGTGCTGAGCGTGTGCCGTCTGTAAAACGCCCTCTCTTTGCATAGGAGGGGCTGACGTGCGATTATGGTGACCGTCCCCTAAAGGGCGTCAACGCTCGTTATGAGGCAGCAACTTGCGATAAACAGACGTCATAAAAATAAAGGTAAGAATTCAAAGTGTGCTTCAAAATACACCAGATGAAGGATGAGTCAGCCCATACATGCGGCCTTTTTTTTCCTTTTCGAGAAAGCTTATCACGGGCACACAGAAATTGTGCATGCTGTGGCGTGTCCGCGCTGGTTCCCTGGCTCTAAGGCTGTTTTTCTGCTTCAAGATTAAGGGGCTTCCAGGTAGTAGCGAAGGAAGGTTGAAAGCATTGGGGTGGTGCTACGCTTCACTTTCTTGCCGCATCATGTATCCACTCTTCCCTTGTTTGCCTTGTGCATCGTCTCTCCCTCTCTCTTATTCTCTTGGTCGTGGTCACCTGCGCTGCTATCGTGACGCGCTGTGTGGAACTGCCACAAAAAATAACGATCTCGCAACACTGCCATCTTCACCTGTACCTACATGCGGAGGCCTCATCAGCTACCTCCTGCACGTTAACTTCTCTCTCATCTTTATATATTTTTAATTTCTGTGTATTTCTAGCTGTATCGCCCATGTCCGATAGTGGTAGCCAGGGCGACAGTGGTGAGCAGCCGCTGCACCTCCTCAAGGACAAGTGGTTCGTCTTCTACATTCCCGCCAGCAAAGGCGAGGACTACGAGCACCAAACCAAGGAGCTTGGCTACGTGTCTAGCATCGAAGAGGTCTACAGCACCGTCAACACCCTGCCCCCCATCACGCTGCTCCCGAACGATGACAACCTTGTCTTCTCCCGCAACAAGATCGAGCCCCAATTCGAGAGCTTCCCCGGTGGGCGGCGCTTCTCTATTTTCTGCAAGACAAAAACGCAATGCCGCGAGGCGCTCACCTACGTGCTCGCCGTCGTGCTCGGCGAGGCCATCAGCAAGGAGGCGTGCAACGGAGAGACGCCGTGCGATATTGTGCGTGTGGGTCACAAGGGCAGTGCGATGTACAAAGACTCCGTGCGTATTGAGGTCTGGGCGCACAAGAACAGCCATAACGCGGCTATGGAGAAGTACTTGAACTCCATGCTGTCCCTTATCCCCGGTGTGCAGGTGAACTCGCGTCCGTTTTAAATCGGACAGGTTTTTTGTTTTGTTTGTTTTCTGTTTTCATTCTCTGATGTCAAATTTTGCTACGAGGTGTCAGAACGGGAAGTTTGGCAACCTTTTTTTTCGATCAAACCATTCGTCTGTGCTGTTTTTGTTATGTTGTTGTTGTTGTTGTTATCCGTGTGTGGGTTGATGTGAGCGCCTCCCTCTTTGTGCTTTTACAGAGTCTTATTGTATCCATCATTAATGTCTGTTGAAGAAACGGATTAGGGGATCCCGACTGCTCGCTCCTTTCTCTTTATTTAATAAAGAGGTATCCGATCTGCAAATGTACATGTTGATTTTTTCTTTTTTTGTGCTTGACAGAGGTGGTGACGTGCCCTCTGTACTTGTAGCTTGCTGCGTTCGTACTGTGCATAGTAAACTTCCGTTTTACTTCAACAACACACACACACACAAAAAGTTGAAAGTCTTGTGTAATCGTAGCTGCTCGTAACGTCGGGGTTAGTTAAGCTTTCCTCAGAGTTTCCTTTTTGTTTGAGCTTCTTCGCGAGTCTCGAACTGTTGCGTTTGGAGTGGTATTGCTGACTCAAGAATGTTGCTCTCGTTGACAGAGGTGGCTTGCATTACCAGCATTGCGCGTCCGCCACTGTTGTATTCGGCGGTGTGGGAAACTGCTCAGGAACAGCACACACACATGCAAACTTACGGGTTTGACAAGTGGTGCGTATGCATTTTGACTGTCCTGCGCTGTGCTCTTCTCTCTGTATGCGCGCGTGGCGTCCTTCGGTGCATGTGTCCTACTGTGCTCTCTCTGCATATCTTAAAGCGCCAACAACAAGTCTTCACGTTCTCTCCTTCTTTTTTTTTTTTCGTCTTCGTTTTCTCTCCAGACGCATACCGACACGTCAAAGCCTCCTCACCGATGTCGGAGCGTCTCCCGCTGTGCGAAGCCTCTTTTCGCGCCCTTGAGGACGCTTACCAACGTCAGTGGCGTCAGGCATACCAGCTCCAACAACAGCATGCGACTCGCGATGGTGCAACGTCCGCCGCTGGCGTATCGCGTTCCGCCGGCGTGGCCGCAGTAGAGATGCAAAGATTACTTTCTGAGGTGCGGCAGCTGCATCAACGGTATGCCGGCATCTCCAATGGCGCGCAGTCGCCCTTTACACAAGCGGAGCTTCACCGCCTCGCACTGCTGGGCTTTGAGGTCACGGAACCTTCTGCTTCTCCTCCGTTGTCTGCGGTATCACACCTCCAGTCTAGCTCAGCGGCCTTGCCCGAGACGGAGAAGCATGAAAAAGAATCCTGCGAGAGTCGTCAGAGCGCCGAGGTGGCGGCGCTGCGGTTGGAAAATGCGCAGCTACTGACGTCCCTGGCGTGGTACCGCTTTCGAGAAGGTGCCGAGCAATCAATCGATGAAGGTGCCACAGCGCAGCACTCGGCGGCAGCGATGCTGAGGGAGGTGCACCAAATTAAAAAAGCCAACGCAGCCCTCTGCAGCCTCTGTTATGAAGACGCGAGACCGCGATCCGAACCGACAACTCAACGCGCGGTGGATGTGGCAATTCACGAGCTGTTGGCGACGCACAAGTTCCCGTCTCAGGTCCGCGTGAAGCGCATGGAGTCGTCGTCGCGACTTTTCCTAGTTGACCGCCCGGTGCTGATCGAGTTTGCAGCGCCGGGTAGTAGCACCTTGGTGGTGCAGGACCCCGACGGGCTGGAGGCGGATAGTGACCTCCGCGCCTATCTCATTAGCCTATACAAACCGCTGCTACAGGCGGTGGACTGGCGGCCGCCACCCACAAGCGGTGCCAGACAACAATATTCACCCACAGGTGAAAGGTACAATCAGCGTTGTCTGGCAGGGGAGGGTCTCTTTTCTATGAGGACGAGATTGCCGGTGGATGGCGTCGTAGAGGTATTGGCTTCCCCGTTGCCGCCTACGCTAGTGGCCACAGAGCCTTCACGCGCACGCGCAGAGGCGTCCGTCAGCCGGCCCTCCGCTTCTGTGTCCCCTCTCTCTCGATTGACATACGAGGAGCTATTAGCGTTGAAGCGTGCCTCTTTGCAGCGGCTTGGCCACTCAAAAAATACATCCTCCACATAATTGTCTTACGTTTACGTCCCAATATCAAAAAAAAGGAAAAAAAAAATCAATTCAGAAATGCATCACGTTGATGTCCACACCACCTACATGCATTTGCAACTATTTGCCCGTGCACATCTATTGAAAGTGATCCGAACCCGGGTCATTCATCTATTCAAGTTTTCTGCGCCTGCCCACCAACCTGAAGCACAATGTTCTATTATGAGAAGCAAGAAACAGAGAAAGGGATAGAGGGCTCTTTCTATAGGTTCGAAACTTGCATGCATTTGGGAGACGAGAAGGCGATTCGGAAGAAAACGTCAACGTACACACACACACACACACACACACACATACAATAGAAAAAAAAATCAAGAAAAGAAACAGAAAACCATCTCCTTTCGAACATGTATGACGGAGAGGCGGGGTTGAACAAGAGAGATGAGGCTTCTTTCTTTGTACAGGCACTGTGACATAGCAACTATTCACTTTTTTCTCGCTGCTATTTCATTTTTTTTTTTAATATCGCAACACGAATACACACACCACATCTATGCTCGTCGCCTCTGCGTGCGTCCATAACTCCAAACGTCTTCAAATGTGCGTAGCCAACCATTGATTCCTGGTGCCTCAGAACGGGAGGCTGAGAGGATAAATATACAGCACGCTCTCACTTCTGCCGCCACATTCAATAACCTGCTCCTTTTTTTTTTCCTTTTTCCTTCCTCCGTCAGGTGGCAGCTGTGCTGGTCCACTGTAGAAAGGTGCGTTGCCCGATATAGAGAAGACCAACCTTCTTAAAAGAGTCTAATCCGCTAATTTTTCTTTCCTAATTTCCTTGAAGCCAAAGTGTTTGAAGTGTTTTAATAATTTTATTCGAATTACTGCTCGCCGTCCCACTCCGCTGCTGCGATGGCGTCGCCCAACACGATTGTCGCATGGCGTTCGCCCGCTGCTAAAGGGGCGGTGGTGGACGTTCTCCAGAGCTCCTCGAACCTTCTTCAATACCTGACGAACGAGGAGGGCTCCAACGACGGCCGCCGCCCACCCAGCTCACACCGCAAGCTCTTTATCATGTTCCCTGGTAACCCGGGCATCGTCCAGTTCTACGAGGAGTTCTGTGCGCTTCTAGAAACACACAAGTTTGATGTGTTGGTCATGGGCTTTTCGGGACATAGCCTGACGGACCTGAACGGCGGCCGCCTGTTCACGTTGGCGGATCAGATCGACATCGCGGACAGCTTCATCGCCCTGCTCTTAAACAAAAATACCGATCGCAAGTATAACGGCAACATCTTTGTTGGTGGGCACAGCATCGGTGGCTTTGTAGGCCTGCAGATGGTGGCCCGCTACCCGAGCGTGAAGAGGTATTTTGGTCTATGCCCTGTTCTCTCTCACATCAAAGACTCCCCTAATGGTCTCCGCGCACCCTTCCTGATCAACCCAGTCGCACAGCTGTGCCTTGCCATCCTCGCGGCCCTTCTTGCCTTGTTGCCCTACCGTCTGCGGCTTCTCCTCATCACGCGACACGAACCGAATTTGAGCACTACGTTTTGCGAGTCCCTGGCGCATCACTTCCACCGCGCGTGCCTGACCAACGTGTTCTACATGTCCATGACGGAGTTTCAGATGCTGCTACACCCTGATGCACCGCTGCTACGCCAGACGCAGGAGCGGCTGGTGCTGTACTACGTCAAGAAGGACGACTGGGCGCCGCCGGCGTACGCGGAGGAGATCCGCGCGTTGTGCCCCCGCCTCTGCGGCTACGTCATGGAGGAGGACGAGGAGGTGCCTCACTCGTGGTGCCTGCGATACAACGAGACGGTGCTGCAGAACGCCATTCTCAAGCACTGCTGATGCGGGGGCAAGAGTGGAAAGCACCGACGCGAAACACTTCCTTCCGTGAGGAAAGAGGTTTTGGAAACTTCTAGCCCAGATGCACCAGGGATCGGGGGTAGACAAAACATGAGAAGATATAGATCTCTCTGCTTGTGTGTGCGTCCTGCTCCTCTCGCGCTTGCGCCTGAAGGCAGGGCTGGCATGGATTCGCATAAACTCATGTACAACTCTACGGTGAGGCTCGCCGCTGACGATCCTTTACCCTTTGCTTTCACGCGCCGCTTGCAGAGTCACGTACACCAAACACATGGACAGGAGCAAGAGAAAAAATACTCTAATTTAGGTTTGGCAGCTCAGCACGTCTATTTCTGCCGCTTTTTCTTTTTTTATAAAAATTCACCTGAGGAGGACTCGTTCGGGAAGAGCGTCGCTCACCGGACGGTGCTTCGCATGATCCTTCTTCTCTCATTTTTTATGTAATATTGTTTGTTTTCAACTACGCTTTTTTTATTTTATTTATTTTCCTGTTCCGTGTTGTCCTTCTTTGGATGTCAACGGCTGTGCCGCCGCGGCACTCAAGAGCAAACATAATAGATTAATAAGAAGCGCACGCGTTGGCTCATGCGCGATAGTGGCCATGCGGCGCTGACATCGTCTGTGTCTTTATACCTGTGTCGCTTTTCGAAGAGTTTACACTTAAGAAACAAATAAGTAAGTATTATTCATCGTGCAGTTTTTTTCTCCCAACCGTGGCGGCTACGGTGGATCTCACAAGGAGCGATTTTATTTAAGATAACATTTGCATGCGTTTGCGTGTGCGTGTGCGTGTTCCGCAGCGAAACACGCAATTCAGCGCCTTGCGTTTTAATTGAGAGAGACGGCAGATCATCACCTCCATCTTTTCATAAGCTACCTACCACCAAACACTGTCCGCCTCTCCCGCATCAGCCCTTCGAAAAAGAAAGAAGAGAGAGCGAGAACGGAAAGCGCCTTTGCAAAGAGCTGCACGGCTTTCTCCCCCATCCCTCTTTCCTTCACACATCGCGGCCCATACCCCAAATTGCACTTGGCGTAGACTGGTATACATAAGTTACGGAGCAGCGCGTACACATACCCACACACACACACACACACACACACACACTGACGCAAACGCGAATCTACATTGGCATAGCGAGTAGCACTAATGAAAAACGCGCACGCGGAGCTGACCAACGTCGCGCCTGCAACGAAGCATATTCTGGGGGAGCCCACATTGGAGAGCCTCGCACGGTACATTGCCGAACACGATGTACGCCGCGTCCTCGTCCTGGTCGGCGCCGGTGCGAGTGTGGCGGCGGGTATTCCCGATTTTCGCTCTCCAAGCACTGGCATCTACGCAAACCTGGGAAAGTATAATCTGGACGACCCGACCGATGCTTTTTCGCTGACGCTGCTCCGCGAGCGGCCGGACATCTTCTACAGCATAGCGAAGGAGATGAACCTCTGGCCCGGCCACTTCCGCCCCACCGCCGTCCATTATTTCATTCGGCTTCTGCAAGACCACGGCCGGCTGCTGCGGTGCTGCACGCAGAACATCGACGGACTCGAGAAGGCAGCGGGCATCTCGCCTGGTCTTCTTGTGGAGGCTCACGGCTCCTTTGCTGCCGCGTCGTGCATCGACTGCCATCTCCCCTTTGACATTGAGCTGAATCGTAAAGAGGCGATGGAGGGCATCGTCTCGCACTGCGCACACTGTGGGGGCATTGTGAAGCCCAACGTGGTGTTCTTCGGCGAGAGCCTGCCCGACGCGTTTTTCGACGCGCTTAACCACGATGCCCCGCAGGCGGAGCTCGTCATCATTATTGGCACGTCGCTGCAGGTGCACCCCTTTGCCTCGCTGCCCTTCTTTGTGCCCAAGACGATCCCACGCGTGGTGATCAACATGGAGCGCGTTGGTGGCTTTCTCTTCCGCTTCCACGACGACCCGCCCAACACCCTCAACACCGTCGACGGCGCGTCCCGTACACCGTCGCCGCCTAGACCAGCAGCCGCAGAGGAGAACGGCAGCACAACAGCAGAGGAGGATAACGACGAGGGGTCCAGCTCGAGCTCCAGCGACGGCTATGCCCAGTACGGTGACTACGACGCCCATCCTGAGGTGTGCCGCGATGTGCTGTTCCGCGGTGACTGCCAAGACAACATTGTGGCGCTGGCTGAGTGTCTCGGCTGGGGAGCAGCGCTGTCAGAGCTTGTCGACTCCTCCCGTCGAACAGTCACGCACGACGCATTAAAATGAATATATATATATATAAGGGTGAAGGAAGAGAGAGGGACTGATGAGGTGGTCGGAATCCGTTAATGATGCCCGGTGCGACTGTTGCCTCTTACCTCCCCTTCCACCATGCGCAGGAGCGCAATGCGAAGCGGAAGAGCAAAGTTGCGTTCATGTGGGGTACTGTGTTCTCATCTGCTCGAGTCTGTGTTCTTACGGACTTTAAAGGGAAAGCGAAACAACGGACAAACGCCGGTCTCTCTAAACACACTTTACTAAGCAGTCTCCCCGTTTTCCGATTCGATATGGTTGGCTTTCTAATAATCCCCTTCTTTCGCTGCTTCCTTTTGGAATCGGCATCGGTCCACTCCAGCTATAACGCGGCCAAGGCTTAAAAAAAAAAAAAGGCTTCTCACTTCTAAGTAACAAAACACACACATAGAGAGTCCAAATCTTCTGGCACGGTGTAACGGACGAGCTGCTTCGCCGAAATTTACTGTGTCTTAGACACTAAAAAAAAAGAGGTAGAGGGAAGTATGCTTGCATTTAAGCACAAGAACTGATGTGCACGGTTCGATGAAGAATCATAAACACACAGAATTCACCAATCGATGTCTGTGTGCTTCGTACACGCTTCGTTAGCAACGAGCAATTCATGGTTACATACCCTAGCGAAACAGAGACTCATGCACAACTCTGCTGCTGACGCCTGAAAAAAAAAATAATTAAGACGCGTTTTCTCTTTTCCTTATTCATAAGTATTTCTTCGTCTGCACTTCCTACCTCTCTCTTTTTTTTTTTGGATCTGCTTCTTCTTCTCATTTGTGCAACTGAACGCAACAGCAAAGAAAAAAAATTGCGGTAATTGTGTTCGTGCTGCGACGAATGACAAGGGCGGCAAAGTCATACGTCTTTGACAGCGCCAACTTGAGACCATCTCGCCAACTGTAGGCAATAATCCAAGGCAAAACAACAACAACAACAACATTAAAAGACGAAACAAACAAATACATTATCAACATGCGGCTTCTACGCAAAGCCCAACACCCTGACGGATCTATCGAGGTCGGCGTTTCCGTCGGCACCTCTGAGGATCTATGGCACCTATACAACTTCATCCTTGTTGGGGACTTGGTGCTGACCAAGACGCGCCGTAAGGTGCCCCGCGAGAATGCGCTCGGCACCATTGCCGCGGAGATGAAGACGCTGAACCTCGAGGTTGAGGTGCTGCAAATCGACTTCACGCCGGATGAGCTGCGCATCCAAGGGGTGAACAAAAAGGAAAACAACTTCGTGAAGATGGGGGCACATCACACGCTGACGGTGCGCGCCAACCCGCCGCAGGAGGTGCGCGTCACCAAGGCGGAGTGGGACTCCATCTGTGAGGATCGCCTGAAAGACGCGTGCGACGAATCCGCCAAGGCAGACACGGCAGCCGTCCTCATGAGCTTCGGCGAGGCGCAGGTCATCCTGGTCACGCCCTCGTTCATGCACATCAAGGCAAAGATCGAGGTCACCATCTCGAAGAAGCACAAGAGCGACGGCAAGTCCCGTGACAAGAGCATTGAGAAGTTCTTCAAGCAGGTTCTTGACGCCCTGGTGACCCACGTTGACTTTGAGCGGACGAAGCTGGTGCTGCTGTGCTCCCCGGGTCATGTTCGCGAGGAGTTCAATGCCTACGTGAAGGAGATGACCCAGCGCGCCGATCACGGGCCGCTGCGCGAGATGTTTCTGAATTTATCTAAATTTCTACTAGTCAAGGTGAACTCGACGACTATTGGCGGCTTGAAGGAGGCACTGGCAGATCCTGGTGTGGCACAGCGCATGGAATCGACGAAGTGTGTAGATGACATTCGAGCCTGGGAGAAGTTCCAGAACATGATGAATCGCGATCCCGACCTGTGCGTGTACACCCCTCAGTTTGTCTATCACGCTGCAATGGCGGGTGCGGTGGGTGCCCTCATGATCAGCGACGACGTGTTCCGCTCCGAGGACCCGACGGTGCGACGCTTCTTTATTAGTTTGGTGAACTTCGTGCGTCAGAGTGGGTCCGCCACCGTCAACGTGTTCTCCAGCAAACATGTAACGGGCGAGCAGCTGACGCAGCTGGGAAGTGTGGCGGCGGTGCTGCTCTTTCATTGCCCCGAAATCGACGAGATGGAGGTGATGCCGGAGTTCGTCAACTCCAAGGCTGTGGAGGACTTCATCCGTGAGAACGCCAACGCCCGTGTGACGGTGTGAGGACACGGATGAGAGAGGGAGAGAAGGAAAGAGCAAGGGAGACTTGGCACCGCTGTATCATGGCGAAGAAGGGCAAATAATTACAAATAATTGAAAAGAGAGCTCTTGCTTTTGTATTACTATTATTGACGAGCCTGATGGGTTTGTGTCGGTGCTTGGCTGGGTAGTTCTTCTCCTTTTTCGAGGTGTAATGCTTGTACGTGACTGCATGCACTGTCTCCTGTGTGGGCTGAGTGCGTGAGGGCGTGCCCAACACGTCGTTTTCAAATTCATACCTGATGCGCTAACTAAACTCTGAAAGAGGAACAAAAAAAAAACCCGCTGCCAAACGAGAGATGGACGCTTGTCCAAAATGTGTTTATCTTTGCCATGACAAAGTTGTCAATGCCTCTTCTTCTTTGTGTGCTTCTGGATCGTGGCACCGCTTTGCGAGCGATGCCCGCCGCGTTTAGCATTGCCCATCGG
Organism: Crithidia brevicula; assembly: GCA_030849845.1. Taxonomy (NCBI): domain Eukaryota; phylum Euglenozoa; class Kinetoplastea; order Trypanosomatida; family Trypanosomatidae; genus Crithidia; species Crithidia brevicula. The sequence goes on from JASAOD010002024.1 coordinate 373,994, forward strand.
TCTCCGCAATTCCTTTTTTGTTGTTGTTGCAGCGGACTCTTCTATGCGTGGCATACGAAACTTGAGATGAGAAGGTGATGGGGCAGGTGGAGAATGACAAAAGCATTCTCTCTCTACTGCTTTTGTTTTCCTATTCAACCCTCGCAATCAGCGACTTCTGAATTTTATGTCCTCTCGTTTCTCTTTCCGCCGATCTTTACTTTTCGTGATAACTTGCCCTTACACTTGAGCCATTTATTGCAGTATTGCGTCTTTATTTTCTATTCTCGTTGTTGACGTACGCGCCTGGCTATTTAAATAGAGAGAAGACTTGCTGCACTGATCACCTCTTTTGCTTTCTCTCTTTTTCTCTTTCTTATTCCACAGCACCCACGTGGCCGAGACCGATCACGCGGTATACACTATACTTCGCCTCTCCTTGTTTGTTCCTTTTTTTTTTAGATAGAGCTCTTGCTCTTTAACCAGCTGGCTCTATTTAAATATACCCTTTAAACTTCTGCCAGCGTTTTTTGTTCTCTGATTTGACCGCGAGGCTTTTCCGTTCCTGTCTCTGTGCTTCAGGTTTCTGTTCTTGGCTACTTTCCATTTTTTTTTTTGCTTCACTAATCTTCTTTATTGAAACATCTCTCCTGCAAAGAACCATGCTGAAACGCTCAGGTATGCGCCTCTTGGCCATTGCAGCTGCACAGCAGTTGCGGTCAGCATCGCTGACAACAGCGCGTTCGCTGCCGTCTGTCTCTCACCACATGCGCCGTTCACTTAGTAGCTCGGTGGCGGTGAGCGCAGCGGCCGGGACGCTGTCGAGCTCTCCTGTGTTTGCCGCTGGCGTTGCCACCTCACGACGCACCATCGTGGTGGAAACCAACGAGACGCCGAACCCAGACTGCCTTCGGTTCTTCTCGATGGAGCTGTCGTTTCTGAAGCCGGAGTTCTCCATGGACATTCCATCGCCCGCCCACGCCTACCGATCCCCGCTGGCGGAGGCGCTCTTCGGTGTGGCGGGGGTGCAGGCCGTCTTTCTCGCCGACGAGTACGTGACGGTGCGCAAGCACGCACAGGCGGACTGGACTGCGCTGATTCCGACCATCAAGGAAGTGGTTATTGAGTTTGCAGAGAGCAAAGAGAATGTTCTGTCCGAGGCGGGGGAGGCGGAGTTGGTGGGCTACAACGACGACACGGAGCCGGAGGCGGACGACGACGAGGTGGTGCTGGCGGTGAAGGAGCTTCTCGCCACCCGCATCCGCCCCATGCTGCGCGCTGACGGTGGCAACGTGCGGTTCATCGACATGGACGACGGAACCGTGTTTCTGCTGTTGGAGGGGGCGTGCAAGTCCTGCCCGTCGTCGCACATTACGCTGAAGAGCGGGATTGAGCGGATGCTGATGCATTGGATCCCAGAGGTGGTGGAGGCGCAGGAGGTCAGCGACGAGGTGGCCGCCGATATCGTCGCCGAGAAGCGTTTGCGCAAGGCGATGAAGGAGAAGGGGGAGGTGGTCATGGCGAAGTGAGACGAACCTCACTGACATTTTGACTAGAGAAAAGCTGCTCTGTCAGTGTCGCAAAGTAAGTGTATGTGCGTCAACTTGTGTGTGAGGCGAAGACTCCGGAGAAAGCCAACGACCTCGTGAACGTTGTTTCCTTTACCTATTTATATATATACATATTATGCTCGGCGCGCTTCGCTGTTTGGTATTGCGATCCCGCTTTATTCTTCGTATTGTCTCTCTCGCTATTTATTTAGTTTTTCACTTCCTTGAGGTTTTTCGTCTTGCGCGGAACGATCAGTTCACAGAACATAATGTCTGCCTTTTGTAATCAATCAAATAACAGAGCCGATCGAGTCGGTGTCCTCGACACACAATGCCGATGACTATAGCACGGTTCCTTACTGTCAAGGAAGAGGAGAAGGATGAGCGTCTTGGACGAAACGAGGTGCTGACGACCACCACAGTGGTCTTTATTAACTTATTTTCTCTTTGGTTAGATGTGCCCTTCTCCGATGCCTGGGACGACTAGGACGCAGTATCACACACAAATGCGATGTGTGGTGTGGTTCTTTGTCTCTCCATCTGAGCTCGACATGACGGCATTACGTATATGAATGCGGTCCTTACTGAGGACAGACGGCATTCCTTCTTCGTTCTTTCGTCTCTGCCATGTTTTTGGAATACTCTTTAACGCACAATCTTTTCAAGCGGTTATACCAGAGAGGTGGGTTGTGATGAATATCATTTTGTCACGCTTTCTTTCAGGTTGCTCCTCATAATCTCCCTCTCTCTCTCTCTTTCCCTATCTATTTTATTCGAAAAAACAAAACAAAACAAAAAAAGAGCTGAAAGTTTTCCGCTTTTGTAGCAGTCTCAACAACTGACACTGCGCTGTGCGAGTCAGGTAGCTTCATCGGCACCGCCAACTGACACGTGCCATTCTCGAATAGATTTTGTTCTTTTTTGTCGTTGTTGTACTCTATAAAACACACCCTCACCTTGAGTTAAGCTTCACGCGCTATACCTGCACGCAGCTTCCAGCACGCTCCTGTACGTTCTCGCTTGTCTAGTTCAACACTGCACATGTCTGCTGCGGCCCTGCGCTGACGCATGCTCCGTTATCGACACAGAGCCTCGCAGGCGGTGCGGGAGCGGCTGCTCATTCCCTTGCGCCAGCTGACAGCGCTGGAGATTGCTGTCGCGATCGCCATCGGCGTCGTCGGGGGCGTCTTTCCTGTGCCCCTCGTGACCTCCTTCATCACTTTGCTGACGGGCTGGTGTGTGCGGTGCAGCGCTGCGGAACTTGTGGTCGGCTCCACGGTGAATCTCTTCTGTACCCCCTTGCAAATTGCCCTCCTTCCGTCCTTTGCGCGTCTGGCAGGGTCTCTCACGCGAGAGGACACCACCGCCTTCACCGCCGCTGCGCTGAAAGAGGCCATCGGGAAGGGCATCGGTGTGTTTCTTCGCTCGTGTGGGCGGATGATTGCGTACGCCACGCTGGCGTGGTGCATCATCTTCATCCCTCTTATCTTTGCCCTGCGCGCGCTGCAGCGATATGCGTCGCACCACGCACAACACAAGGAGAGTCTGCGGCTTGCAAGGATGGAGGACGTATACGTGAGCGAGGACTAATGACGCCCACTTGCCAGACCTGTGCGTGCGGCCTTATCTTTGGCACGCTGGCCGCTTGAAGAAAAAATAATACTCATCGCGTGTTGTACGGCACATGCTGCCTCACTGGTGATGTAATTGTATGGTTTTGCTACTCTTGGTTTTCTGTTTGAGAGCCATTACGTGGCCCTGTGATCCAGGGTTTTCAGAGAAAGGACCGATCACAGACCGAACAAACAAATATATGACCAGGCAGAATGATGTAGTTTTACTAGCAGGCAATACACCCCTTCTTTCTTGTACTTTTATTTGCTTCCGCAACTGGTCGAAGCACGCTCTCTCCTTTTGTTGCTCTTTATCTTTCCTCTTACAGTTGTCTCCCTTCATAGCTGCTTGTGTGCTTGGGTATTGTCTGCTACAATTTCGACTTTATCTCATGGACGCGTGAAAAAAAAAAGGCGAATCTCTCTCTCTCTCATATGTATTCGTAAGTGCCGCTCATTTGAATAATTGCGAAGGCACATCCTCACCGAGTTTAAATAGCGTTTTTTCTTTGTGCATAGTTCTGCCTGATAGGAAGAACTTTTTGTCAAGTCCGTGGACAGATTTAAAAAAAATTATATATACAACGTATTGTTGTGTACACTTGACGCTTGCACGCTACTGGATTTGCGTTCATTCGTTGCTCGGCAAACGAGAGCGCGGAGACGAAAGCGGCCCATTTGACGGCGCCTAAACGATCTGGCTTACAGCCGAACGATCTTTCGCAAATATTTATAACAGACCCACGGTTATCAACGCATTGTATTATGCATTTTGTGTTCCTGCGCTTCAACCTGCTACTCACTTGTACGCCTCTCCCTTCTTTTCCTCGTGCGCATCAACGACCTGGCGCTTACGTCGCCACATATATGTGTCTCACAAATCTAAATTAAATACACAAAAAAACGAACCGCCTTTAGTTTACGGCACATTTTCTGCAATGCCCGCTGTCCCCGCCCCTGAGTCCGCGATCAAGCGCGCTGCCTTCAAGCAGCAGCAGACGGAGAGCTTCAAGAAGGCCGCCTCGGCCAGCAAGACCGCCAAGGCTGCCTTGAAGAAGATCGCCTACACCCGTGGTCGCAAGTACTCCCGCGAGTACCGCGGTGCGGAGAAGAAGCTCGTGACGCTGCGCCGCCAGGCTGCTGAGCACGGCAACTTCTACCTGGAGGCGAAGCCGAAGGTGGCCGTGGTGACCCGCATCCGCGGTATCGCCAAGGTGAACCCGAAGCAGCGCAAGATCCTGCAGCTGCTGCGTCTGCGCCAGATCTTCAACACCGTGTTTGTGAAGATGAACAAGCCGATCGAGAACATGCTGCGCGCTGTGGAGCCCTACATCGCGTACGGTTACCCGAGCCTGGCCACCGTTCGCGCGCTGGTGTACAAGCGCGGTCACCTGAAGGTGAACGGCCAGCGTGTGAAGATCAACGACAACCAGATGATCAAGGACAAGTACAACAACGCCGACATCGTGTGTGCTGAGGACATGGTGAACCAGATCTACACCTGCGGCAAGCACTTCCGCACCGTGACGCACGGCCTGTGGCCCTTCAAGCTGGCCCCCCCGGCCGGTGGCATGCGCCAGAAGCGCCGCCACTTCGTGGAGGGCGGTGACTTCGGTAACCGCGACACCCTGATCAACCGCTTCCTCGCTCGCATGATCTAAGCAAGCCGAGAGGATCCTGGCTATTGTTCTCGCGGAGCAGTTGGTGTCGTCATCCCACCGCAAAGATCTCACCGCTACCTGTTCTTCTTCTTTCTTAACTGAAAGGTACTCGACTGTGTTGTGGGGTGAAGTAGACTTGTGTGTGAGTGACGGCTGCGTAAGCTAGTTTAGTTTACCGTGAACACCTTTTCTTATTTTTATCATTTCCTGTTTTACGCTAATGATCAATGAAACAAACATACAACAAACAATCTCATAAAGATGTGTTGAGTTCTTGTTGTGTTTAACAGCAGCACCGTTGTTTATCTGGACTAAGGGGCAAAGCTTGCGTGGCGGTGTCGCCAACCTAGTTGCAGGGGAACGGAGTATTTCCTTATGTTGGCGGAAATAGACTTTCCCTGCTGTTGGGGGACTGAGAATGCCTGTAGAATATTTTTATAGGGTTTGGCCTATCCCTGCTTTTCTCACTGGAGGCCCTTGTATGCGCACGCTTCTTCTATTTTGTGTTTTCTTTTCAGTGATGCTTGTACACTCTTCTAGTAACCATGTGTGGCTGAGGTAGCCTGCAATCTTCACTCTCTCCTGTGTTCTCTTCTCCCTTTCCTCTTGATCTGTGATTTCTGTGGTATTGTACTTCATCGCGCTCTACAACGTGTGTCACCCACTGCATCGGTGTGTTTTCTCATTTGCACGCCTGCGAATCTCTTCTCGCACACACAATTGCACTTGCTGCTTTTTTATTTATTTCTTCTCTGCAATATCTGTGTGAAGGATACACTTAGAGGATCAACGATGCCCGCTGTCCCCGCCCCTGAGTCCGCGATCAAGCGCGCTGCCTTCAAGCAGCAGCAGACGGAGAGCTTTAAGAAGGCCGCCTCGGCCAGCAAGACCGCCAAGGCTGCTTTGAAGAAGATCGCCTACACCCGTGGTCGCAAGTACTCCCGCGAGTACCGCGGTGCGGAGAAGAAGCTCGTGACGCTGCGCCGCCAGGCTGCTGAGCACGGCAACTTCTACCTTGAGGCGAAGCCGAAGGTGGCCGTGGTGACCCGCATCCGCGGTATCGCCAAGGTGAACCCGAAGCAGCGCAAGATCCTGCAGCTGCTGCGTCTGCGCCAGATCTTCAACACCGTGTTCGTGAAGATGAACAAGCCGATCGAGAACATGCTGCGCGCTGTGGAGCCCTACATCGCGTACGGTTACCCGAGCCTGGCCACCGTTCGCGCGCTGGTGTACAAGCGCGGCCACCTGAAGGTGAACGGCCAGCGTGTGAAGATCAACGACAACCAGATGATCAAGGACAAGTACAACAACGCCGACATCGTGTGCGCTGAGGACATGGTGAACCAGATCTACACCTGCGGCAAGCACTTCCGCACCGTGACGCACGGCTTGTGGCCCTTCAAGCTGGCCCCTCCGGCCGGTGGCATGCGCCAGAAGCGCCGCCACTTCGTGGAGGGCGGTGACTTCGGTAACCGCGACACCCTGATCAACCGCTTCCTCGCTCGCATGATCTAAGCAAGCCGAGAGGATCCTGGCTCTTGTTCTCGCGGAGCAGTTGGTGTCATCATCCCACCGCAAAGATCTCACCGCTACCTGTTCTTCTTCTTTCTTAACTGAAAGGTACTCGACTGTGTAGTGGGGTGAAGTAGACTTGTGTGTTGGTGACGGCTGCGTAAGCTAGTTTAGTTTACCGTGAACACCTTTTCTTATTTTTATCATTTCCTGTTTTACGCTAATGATCAATGAAACAAACATACAACAAACAATTTTATAAAGATGTGTTGAGTTCTTGTTGTGCTTAACAGCAGCACCGTTGTTTATCTGGACTAAGGGGCAAAGCTTGCGTGGCGGTGTCGCCAACCTAGTTGCAGGGGAACGGGGTGTTTCCTTATGTTGGCGGAAATAGACTTTCCCTGCCGATGGGGGACTAAAAACGCCTGTAGAATATTTGCATACGGTTTGGCCTACCCCTGCTTTTCTCACTGGAGGCCCTTGTATGCGCACGCTTCTTCTATTTTGTGTTTTCTTTTCAGTGATGCTTGTACACTCTTCTAGTACCCATGTGTGGCTAAGGTAGCCTGCAAGCTCTACTCTCTCCTGTCTTGTTTTCTCCCTTTCCTCTTGATCTGTGATTTCTGTGGTATTGCCCTTCATCGCGCTTTACAACGCGTGCCACCCACTGCATCGGTGTGTTTTCTTATTCGCACGCCTGCGATTCTCTTCTCGCACACACAACTGCACTTGTTGCTTTTTATTTCTTTATTATCTGCATATCTGCGTGAAGGATACACTTAGAGGATCAACGATGCCCGCTGTCCCCGCCCCTGAGTCCGCGATCAAGCGCGCTGCCTTCAAGCAGCAGCAGACGGAGAGCTTCAAGAAGGCCGCCTCGGCCAGCAAGACCGCCAAGGCTGCTCTGAAGAAGATCGCCTACACCCGTGGTCGCAAGTACTCCCGTGAGTACCGCGGTGCGGAGAAGAAGCTCGTGACGCTGCGCCGCCAGGCTGCTGAGCACGGCAACTTCTACCTTGAGGCGAAGCCGAAGGTGGCCGTGGTGACCCGCATCCGCGGTATCGCCAAGGTGAACCCGAAGCAGCGCAAGATCCTGCAGCTGCTGCGTCTGCGCCAGATCTTCAACACCGTGTTCGTGAAGATGAACAAGCCGATCGAGAACATGCTGCGCGCTGTGGAGCCCTACATCGCGTACGGTTACCCGAGCCTGGCCACCGTTCGCGCGCTGGTGTACAAGCGCGGCCACCTGAAGGTGAACGGCCAGCGTGTGAAGATCAACGACAACCAGATGATCAAGGACAAGTACAACAACGCCGACATCGTGTGTGCTGAGGACATGGTGAACCAGATCTACACCTGCGGCAAGCACTTCCGCACCGTGACGCACGGCCTGTGGCCCTTCAAGCTGGCCCCTCCGGCCGGTGGCATGCGCCAGAAGCGCCGCCACTTCGTGGAGGGCGGTGACTTCGGTAACCGCGACACCCTGATCAACCGCTTCCTCGCTCGCATGATCTAAGCAAGACGTACTGTGCTGGTTGCTTGCACGTGAAGCTAAGTGAACTTCTACGCTATCCCTTTTTTTTCTCTCCTCATTTCTAGTTTGTTAAACTTTCGATTCTAAACCAAATAAAAAATAGCAAAACAATGTGTTGCGATGCAGCTCAGAAACTGCACCCCTTTTTTGAGAATGCGCGCGTCTCTCTTTCTCTTTGTGCCGTACATCTGCATTAGCATATGACGTTGTGGGTTCTCGAGCGATGGGCAAAGCTTGCGTGGCGAGGAGATTCTGTGTACGTGTGCGTGAGCGCAGTCTCGCTGAGGGGAGAAAAACAACACCCGCGTGCATTGGCAATCCGTTACACTTCGTGGACACTGCACAAAAAAACGTGGCTTGCCGTTGAGGTCGCGATTCAGCCTGCCGCACATTTTGTTTTCTGCAGCCGTGCATATGCAGAGAATACTAGAGGCGAGTTCGCCACCGCTCTCCAACTTCAACTCACTTCTTTCCCTTCTTCGTCTCACATTATGCCCCGTCTTTAACTATGTTTTTTTTTTTTTTTAGATTAAGTAACGCGTACTAAAGGTCGCCAAACACCTGCCAGTCCTTCATACCTCTCCATCCTTTCTACTTTTTTCACAGCTTGTTTCAACATCTGTTTCCATCACAGCGCACACAAGCACACACTCGACACAAGATCAAAGAAAATACGGATACGCCAAGTGGCTTCCCTGCAGGCATCGCTCCCGTATTCTTTTCTGTGCGACTGGATTTCGTTTCAACGCTGAACACAATTTGAGGCAAGGATCTAAAAATAATAGCGCAGACAATTGGCCCCTATAATAATAATACAAACAAACAAAAAACAAACAAACAAACAAACAAACCCATGTATATGTGCGGTACGCAGTGCTCTTCATTTAGTGCCTGAATTACTGCTCTTCCTTTTTATTTCTTATCTGCAACTTGATTTTGTGTTGGGCAACTGACAGACATTGCCTGGCGCTATTAAACGTTTCGCTGGTTGTGTCCGTGGTGTACCACAAATCAAAGTTAAAACAATACCCCATTACTTTCTTTTCTTTTTTAACTTGAATTCTCCATCTTCTTCTTCTTCAATCAACCAGCGTTCCTCAAGGTGACCTTTTTGTGCAAACCTCTTTTTTTGTTTTTCCAATTCTTCCGTTATCAATTTTCTGCCGGGCTTTTCTACTTCGCTTAAACGTGACCCAATAAACTGAGCGTGTCACGTTGAGTGTCTTCGACGGTTGTAGAATTCCTGAAAGGAGAACGAGGAAAAAAAAAATATCAAAGACGGCGTTTGCTTCCATATACTTTTTTTTGTTTTGTTATCAAGAGGTCCTTTGAAAAAAGAAAACAAAAATATTCTCCGTCGGCCCTACCCACCGTCTATACCCAACCTCTTCCTGACTTACCCCTTCCCTCTTTCCCCCCTCATCGTGGAAATCGTTGTTGCATTTTTTTTTACTTTTTATTGGCTTCCCTGCTGTCCTTCTCTCTCTATATATATTTATAAACACATCAAAACCCAAAGTGTTGTCTCAGCTTTGGTGTTGTCTTTCTTCTTTTCACTCGATTCATCTCTCTTTTCACGGTGCTACTGCTTCTTCACTTACTTTTTTCCGCTGTTTTTTTTTTTTTTCGAAGAGGACGTCCGCTGTGCTCTGAGAACGCAACGGGACAGAGGAGACACGAGGCAGAAACTAAGCTGTTGACATCGTTGAGCATCTAAGGACAAGTGGACAAAACAAAAAAAAGCCAATTATCATTTTCTTTTTCTTTCTGGTTGTTGAACCTCTCCAAATCGCTTCTTCGTAGGTGGGAAGGGCCTACCCTCTGTTTTCTTCTCTGTTCGCCAGCCGTGGGGACTCTAGGTTTGCGTTCTTTTCCTTTTTTTTTTGCTTCTAGCACTCTTTATCTTTGTTGTTCTGTTTGACTTGCTGAAAGACTACTCTGAAAAGCAAAAAAAAAACTTTTCTTTGTGCGTGTGCGTGAAAGGGATTTCTTTTCTCAGTGTCTTTCTGGACGCGTCCTTTTCTTTTCCTTTTGGTACTCCCTGGCGCGCGCCATCGGCGACTTTGTTGCGTGTTTCTCACACTGTTTTTTTTTTCTTTCTTCGCAGACTTTTGATTCTCATTATCTCCATTCCACTCTGTCTATTCTTAATCATTTGTTCCTTCACGTTTTAAGAAGTTTGTTTTGCGTGTGTGCGTCTCTGTGTGTGTGTGCACCTTCTATATCAGTGCGCAACACGAGAGGACTAGCGCAGTCTACAATACTCTTCCTCTTTTCCCTTCGTAAATCTTCTCTCTCTCTTTCTCTGCGAGACGGCCGGGCCTCTCTACAGGTAAGAGTACGGACACACACGTACATACACAAAGCCGCACGTCACTCCAGCACACGATCTTCCGTTGAACACTTCCTTTCGTAGGCTCGTCTGGGAAGTAAGCAACGAAAGAGAGCAAGGATTACCAACGTGAGGCGGTAGAAGCTTTTTTCTTCTTCTAAGAGCGAGGTAAGGACTATCCACGCTTTTTTTTTTTAAATACTAAACTGCTCTTTGTTGCTTGCACACATTCACCTAAGCTCACATACCTACATTAAGCTTTAATAGTTCTATATATCTAAGAAACAGAGAAGCAAAGAGCTTTTGGACACCCCCTTTTTTTTTATATTATCTACGTCAATCGCCAGTGAATATACAGGTGGTCTTTATTGTCTCCTCAACCCTCCGTGCGTGTCCGTCATTGTTCTCGTATCTGCAGACGACGACTTAACACACAAATCAGTTGTAACTCTTTGGCTTTATTATTATTAGCATTATTCCGTCTCCGTTTATAACCCTGTCGCCTGGCGGTGCGGCATCGTTTCTTTTCATCCTCCCTTACGCCCTTGCTGCCATTGGTGAGACACTTCTTCACTAAACGCGCAATCGACAGAAGAACGTAAAGAATACCTTGATATCCATTGTTCTATTATCTTTTTCTTCATACTCACATATATATATATATATATATATATATACACACACTCCCTGTTTCTCCGGCGTCGTTCATATCGAGGACACGGCCCCCTCAGGATAGACGCAAATTTTTTGTTCTCTCTCCTTTTGTTTTTTTTCTCGCTCACCAACACACTGCATTTCGGTTTTCTTAAGCTCTTTCTTTGTTGCCCTTTTCTTCCGCACTACTTGACACTTCGTTTTGTTGCTGTGTTATTTGTGTTTGCGTTGTGCGTCCTTGACTATTGTATCAGGACACGCACTGGGTCAAAGACTGAGCGTCTTCTAGCATCATTTTTATTTCGTTTTCGGAATTTTACTGTGCGTGTGCGAGCAAACATTTTTTCTCTCTCAATTCTCTGTTTCACCTACCCTTCGTGTATTATTTTCTATTTTTGTGTGTGAAGAGTATTTTGACTTTACTCTCGCGTTTTTTTTTTGTTTTCCACAAACGTCTCTTCTCTCTTCTGCTTTAGTGCTTCCTATTTAATTTTTTACCTTTTTTTGCGTTAGCTTCCGCCGCTTGTATTCGGCATTTTTTTTTCTACTCTATACCACGCACTCTTCTTCTATACGCAGTTATCTTTTGTTATCTTCCCCCTCCTCTCCCCCCCCCCCTCATCAGTTCTGTGTAGCTTGCGAATATGTCCACCACGCACAAGCCCACCACGCAGGAGGCGATTGACTTCTTTAAGCGATACCGCGAGAAGTTCCAGGCGGACTCAAGGGACAAGAACACGCCGAGTCAGAACAGCGTCAATGTCTCCACGCCGAACATCGTCACGCAGGTCCAGCAGGGCGGGCAGGCGGACGCGACGTCGCGCAGCATCGTGCCGATGGACCCACGCAACGGGACGACGCTGACACGGCTCGACCTCCTCAGAAAGTCCCCCACCAACTGCTCTCCCTGTCTTCTCCAGGATGGGACGGCGATGGCGCTGCTGCCGCCGCTGAAGCAACTGCGTGTGCCCAAGGTAACTCTGGTCCTCGACGTGGACGAAACCTTGGTGCACTCCACCTTCCAACCGAGCCCCGACGTTGTGTACGACAAGGTGCTGCAGGTGCAGTCGGACGGCAAGGTCTATACTATCAGCGTCAAATACCGCCCCTACCTCAAGGATTTTCTCCAGTTCGTGTGCCGGCGCTTCGAGATTGTCATCTTCACCGCGAGCATGCGGGCCTATTGCGACCGGCTGATGGACGAGATCGACCCAAACAACGACCTCGGCCCGCTCCGGCTCTTTCGGGAGCACTGCACCCTCATGGAGCGCTCCTACGTGAAGGACCTCCACCGCCTCGGCCGCGACCTCCGCCGTGTCGCCATCATCGACAACAGTCCGGCCGCCTACGCCTTCCAGCAGCGCAACGCCATCCCCATTCGCACCTGGGTGGAGGACCCGAACGATCGCGAACTTTTCAACCTGCTGCCTCTCTTAGACGACCTCTCGCGCTGTGATCACGTGTACTCGGTCCTTGACCAATTCAACGCAAAGGGATGCGACTTCACATAGCGAACTTTGACCCAGAATATATCAAGTTAACAATAAGATAGATCAAATGAAAGAGAGAGAGAGAACGTGATGAGGAAATCTGTGGCCATTTAGCCAGGTTCGCAGATGCAGCCGAGGTGGGGTAGAGTTTATTATTATTATTGTTTACGACTCTCGTCTTTTATACAAAGCCGTATTGTTCTTTCAATCTTCTTCTCGACTCCTCTGTAGTACAGGTTTTTATTTCTATATCTCTATCAGTCGTGTTTTCTTTTTCATAGCCTTTTCTGGTTCTACTTTGACTCCACTGCTCCTCTTTTTTCTTTATTTTTGTACGATGTTGCTTATCATTCCCTTGTGTGTGAGTAGGCCTTTTTATGTTTTATTTTTGCATCTTCTTTATAGAGCGTACTCATGCACCCATTTCCTCTGTTTATTTATAGTGGGGTTTTTCTTTCTGCCTTTTCATCCTGCTCCCTTTTTTGTGTATGTTTTTGTTTGCGCTTCACAGGACCAACGATGCCATGTGGTGTGCTTCCTCTTGCTTGCTCGACTTGCTGCGCTCGTCCTCTCTTCCATGGATCTCTTCTCGCTTCATTTAACGACACACTTAAGGTCACCCCCCCCCCCTGTCTGTTAAGTGAGGTACGCGAGCGGAGAAGAAAGATCGAGGACGAGAGTTGCAGCACTTTGAGAAGAATGTTTCTCTTTTTCATGCGAACTCGCCAGACCCCCACTGAAGCAGTTCACTCTCCACATGTTCCCCCTCTTTTTTATATTCCCTTTCTTTCCTTTTAGTCACATCCATTATCCTTGTGAAGTTTTTTCTTTTTCTTTTTTCGCTGTTGTTCCGCTCCCTTCGACACTCGGCAATTTTGCTGCTCTAGTGAATCTGCGAAGGATTGTTGTTGGCCTTCCTTCCAGGTCGAGAGATCAACTAGTGCACATCTTACCTCACCGGATACTGGCACGGCGAAGCAGCCTGGCTGTGTGGGTTTGGCGGCCGATACTCCGTCTCATCGACGCTTGAGTGTTCAGCGCCAAGAGCACAACGGCAGCAGACCGTGTGGCTTTTCATGCTGAGCATCCTCTGTATACAACTTACCCAGTGAGAGGGGTCTTTACTCTTTGTTTTTTATTGTTGTTGTACGCGTCTCTCTCCCCGTATTTCTTCTCCCATCAGTTTTGTTTTGTCGCTGGTTCTATATAGCTCCACGTGTGTGTTTACCTTTTTTCCTATCGCTTGTCGTGTTCCTTCTTCTATTTTTTCTTTTCTGTCCTTTATTGCGTCAAGCTGAGTGTCCGCCTCTACTGCTCTCCTCTCCTCAACTGTTGGAACCTTTCTCCGCAGTGCAGTGTATGTAAAGTTGTTCCACATTATATTCCTGTCTGTTTACGTTGTGTTTCCTTTTCACCTCTTTGTGCTGACCGTTTTCAGCGGGGACTTCAATACGTGTTCTTCGTTTCAACTGTTGCGATTCAATACCCTTGTTATTGTTGCTGTTTGCCTCATTTACCCTCATTCTTTTTCTTGGATTTTCTTTTTTTTTCTGGTCTCTTTACAGTCGCTTTAAAGAGTGTCGCTCTTCTTTTTTCCCCAATTCTGTTGCTACCACTTCGACTCGCTGTCAGAGACGTGAAGCACGTGCGTGCATATACATGTATGTATATATGTGCGTCGCAGTGTATCACACCATCTCCCACCTGAAGAGAAACAAACTTGTGCGTCTTTCTAAGTCGAGCTGTATGCGCGCTTAGTTGCTTCCTTTGTGCTATCCTTTTGCCAATGCCAGTAGAAAATGACTATTGCGGAAACCATCCATCTGCGTCGCTGCTGCCCTCTTTGTTTTGTTTGTTTCCCTCTTCTTCAGTGATGTTCAAGAGGTACAAGAGACGCGCGGGAAGTTGACTACGGAAGAAGAGGAGGAAAGAGCAATATCAACTCTAGACTTCACATCGGATACCGTTTAAAATCTCGTTTGTGTGTATATATATATATATATGTTTCCTTCTCTATACAAAAATACTCTCCATGAAAGATCATCGTGCAGATAACGCGGCTGATCCGTTTGCCGGGGTTCTCGTTGCCGCAGTTGTTGCAGCTGGACCGGAGGGCTCAGCCTCCAAGCAGGTAATTATCGCTGGTCAAGGAGCGCCTCGCACCTCTTTGTGTGGTGCCTGTGCGTGTGGGTGACGCGGTTCGTGAGAGAGCTAGGGATGAGGGAGACCAGCTGAAGGACGCACTGCGCAGTCACCTTTGTTATTCTTGCCATCTTTTCTTATGTAGCTCTGCAGGCCCAACTCAGAGACACGTGATTGCTGTTTCACATCACTCGTTGTGGTCGGGGGACCACGCACATTCTTTCGCTTGTCTAGTGCACCCATTCGGCCTCATCCTCTCACTTCTGTTATTCTTTTCTCTTTGCCACAAAATTTACTAACAAAAATCCCAGGATTTTTTTTTTTGCAGCTGTATTTTTTCTTAACTAAACGCGGCAGTGCCGACGCCCCGCCTGAACATTCTCATGACGACGGAGAAGGAAGTAGAGGCGCTCATTAGGGAGCACAGCACCGAGACGGGGTCGCTAACTCAGGCGCTGCAACGTGTCCACGAGCTGCTTCTCACGCCCGACACCCGCAGCTGCGCGGTCGATGTGTTTCCCCCGCATCGCCTGGCAGGTGCCATTGGTCAGCTGTGTCGATGCCGGGGCATGATCCAGGAGGTGCAGCCCGAGGTGCATTTGTTCTGTGCGTCGCGGCAGCATTTCTTCTCGCCCTCGTCTTCCTCTTCCCCCTCCGCAGAGGACTCCGTGGAGTTCATGGATGCTGTGTCGCTCTACGTCATCCCTGTCCCGGGCAACGAGCACTTCTACACGCTGGACGACGCAGCATGCAACACAGAGGCAGCGTGCGTCACATCGCCGGTGCAGACGCACGCAGATCGCAAGCGCCGCGACCGTGGCTTGAGCGAGGACTTGACGGCCTCGGCTGCCAACTACGCGGCCACCACCGCTCACTGCGATGAGGTGGAAGGCCCGCGTGATGGCAAGATGGCTCGCACGGCAGACGATGGCCGTGCAACGGCGGTGTCCAGCACCATCAACGCATCCGCCAGCGCCGCTCCACCTCTCAACTTTCCACACCCGCCAGTCGACCCACGCCTGCGTGCGGCGTGCATCGTGACGGTGCTGCTGCTGCCCGCCGCTCCCTCATCAAGCGAGACGGTGGACCGACGCCGCAACCCCTTCCGAGTCAACGACGTCATTGACTTTTTCGGATTTCAGCACTTCCCCGACGACCAGCTGCCGGTCAACGAGGAGGACGACTTCGCGCGCTTCAGTGCGTGGAATGCCAGCGAGTTGTCGAAGGGGCTGGTGAGTCGACTTCTCTGCATGGCGTACAGTCCCGTTTCCTCGGTGCACCTCACTACATCTCCATCCCAGCATGGTGATGCAGCGGACACCGCAGCCTCCATCGCGCACCAGCGCAGGGCCGCCCTGCAGTACCTCTGTGCGCACCTGACGAGTGGCGACGAGTTAGCCGCTGAGTACGTGCTTCTGCACCTCTGCGCGAGGGTCACGGCGCACAGTGATGCCCTGCCCGTGGGCGATGTGCCGCTCCTCCTCACTGCCCCCAACGTCTGCGCCACGGAGTGGTCGCGTCAGCTGCGCCGCATCGTCCCGGTGGGGGAGGTATTTCTTAGCGGTGACGCACTGCGTACGGCACAGGCCCGTCTCACGCCGCAGTACAACAACGAGCTCAACTTTCTCCAATCTGGTGTGCTGCAGGTTGCGAACGGCTCACACGTCACGGTGGACTGCACGGCGCTGGGTACGCAGGATGGTGCCTGGTACGAGGGAGTGTTCGCGTTGGTGCACAAGCAGCTTCTCCTCTTGGAGTATCCGTACCAGACACTGGAGCTTCCGGTGGATGTCACGGTGCTGGCGCTCATCGCCACCTCTGACATCGCCACGCTGCACCCGCTCTTTCAGCTCGCACTGTGCGTGCACTGGCAGCCCGCATCGCCACCGTCTCTTTCGCTCGAGGAGAGGGATGCGGCACAGAGTTCCTCCCACGCTGCGGACGCGGTGCGACAGTACTTCACAGCGGTGCGCAGCCTCCCTGCCAGACCGGATGCCGTGGACGAAGACGTCTCCACGCAGGCCTCTGCAGCGCTGTTGGCGATGGCGCGGGATATTCCCGGGTGGAACAACAGGGACCCGCTCCTGCACAATAATTCCTTCTCCGCCGCCACGGCGCTCATGCGAGCCCACGCAGCGAGCTGGGGGAGGTCAAACTTCACTGCTGCGGACATTGCAGCAGTGCAGCGGCTGGAGGGCACGCGAGTAGCCCGCTTAAGCAACTCTTCTATGTAGTGAGAGCTGCAGAATCTTGGGTGGGGTGTGCGAGACACTGAATGGTACATTGTGTTTACACGCATCAGCTGGCGAAGCGCGGTGCATGCGCAACATACGTGTTCCACATGAAAACGTGCTTCTTCTCTCTTTTTTTTAATTTTGAGTCGTTTCGGCCCCAGCAGGGATCGTTGGTGTAAAGGCAGGTGTTGTTTCAAGTTCACTGCGCTACACACATGTCTTTGTTGTTGTTGTTGTTCCGGATAGATGATAGAAAGGATTCTCCTGTATCTGATCTCTCTTTCATATCAAGGAGATGAGGGTTTTTTATAGAGTACACCATAAAACGATGAGCACTTCAACTTTTGTTCTAATCTCCCGTTCGATGAGCAGCTCCTACGACGCCGGATGGATCATAAACAGCATTTTTGTCTTTGGCAGCAGCGAAAGAGAGAAGGTGTGTGTGTGTGTGTGTGTCGCACGATGCGCGCTAATTTGTCTTGTGGTCGGATTTTGGCGATGCTTTTTCTCTATTTTTGTTTCTCCTCTCTGCCTCTCAGCTCCTCATCACTTCCACCTTTCCTCTGCTTGCCTTGCCATCTCCTCGAGAGCTCTCGCGTCAACCAACACCACCACAACACGCATACTCGTACGCGCATTCAGGTGCTCAGGTGTCTCTTATCTCCTCCACTCTTTCTTATTAGTTAGCGCACTGTTAATACCTCTTCGAGCATGTCCCTGCACGAAGTCGCCCCGCACTCCTTCGAGTTGGAGGAATCAGCGCCGCTCGTGGCGCTCCTCAAGAAGAATTACCGCTGGTACTCGCCGAAGTTCTCGCCGCGCGACGTGCCCGTCTTTGCCGATGTGAGCAGCGTGACGGAGTCGCCGGAGACGATGAAGGCCATCCGCGACTACCTCGTTGCGCGTTACCGGAGCATGCCGCAGCTGCCCACCCATATCCTCGGCTTTGACGCTCGCGGCTTTCTCTTTGGCCCGATGATTGCCGTGGAGCTCGGCATCCCCTTTGTGCTTATGCGCAAGGCGGAGAAGAACGCTGGGCTGCTCATCAAGAGCGAGCCCTACGATAAGGAGTACAAGGAGGCCGCGCCTGAGATTATGACGATTCGCTACGGCAGCATCAACAAGGGCTCTCGTGTTGTGCTGATCGACGACGTGCTGGCGACTGGTGGGACGGCGCTGTCGGGCCTGCAGCTGGTGGACGCGAGTGGTGCGGAGGTGGTGGAGATGGTCTCTGTGCTGACCATCCCGTTCCTGAAGGGCGTGGAGAAGATCCACTCCACCGCCAACGGCCGGTACAAGAATGTCGACTTCATTGCTTTTATCTCAGATGAGAAGCTGACGGAAGAGAACTGCGGCGACGTGAAGGATTACAACGGTCCTCGCGTCATGAGCTACGGCGATGC
This sequence comes from Crithidia brevicula, assembly GCA_030849845.1. Lineage (NCBI taxonomy): Eukaryota > Euglenozoa > Kinetoplastea > Trypanosomatida > Trypanosomatidae > Crithidia > Crithidia brevicula. The sequence continues at coordinate 392,098 of JASAOD010002024.1, forward strand.
CCTCAATGCGAGCTCGTTGTAGGCATCAATCACACAGCACCTTTCTCTCGTTTTTCTTTTTTGTTTCGTGTGGCGCGTTTGCGTTTGATGTCGAATGCATGTGCACCATATGCGCTTCGCTTTAAGATGAAGCTGCGGAGCTTAAATATATATATGTGTTTGCCGCTTTTTTTCCCCCAGTGTGAATCCCGGTTAGATTCTCTCTTAGTGCTCTATACCCGAAAATAATAAGACTAATTTAAAGCTCTTACACGGCAGCCACGTGCGTGTGAGCCCGTGTCACCGTAGTTGATTTTGGTGATGCACACTGCCACTCCTCCCGAGGCGTCGTGCGCACCGGCGCCGACGTCAATGCCGCTGAGCTCGTCCACGTCGAGAATGCCTGAGGCACTATCATGTGCCTCTACATCTCAAGTGAGAGAGAGAGAAAAAAAAAAAAGTGTGGTGTGAGGGGAGCGCATCGTGAAGGATGTATCGGCAAGTACTGTTTGACCTCTACTTTGCCCACAGCCGAGTCTATACACTTAATCTTAGTTAATGCACACACACACAAACAAAAAAGAGGCTAAAGGGGAGAAACGAACGAATAGGTCGTGCGCAGCATCAGCTTTTGCGTCGTTGTGGTTACGCTCACGGCGTCTTGCAAGTGAGAACTGAGATTCACTTAAGTGAAACGCGCTGCGACTTGATGCACATGTTTTAATATTGCTTTCATTGTGTACGTTTGTTGCACTGCGTGACAGCGAGTGCCACACTCTGCGCAAGCAGCCTCACAATCTTACATGAAACTTACAATGCTAGTTGGGCTTTTAGTCCATAAAGAACACGCCCTTACGCACTCTCCATGAGAGGTTCGTATTTTATTTTCCGGCATCGTACTACAGGCGAGCGTTTCGTTCATCGCAGCCGACGAATCCACTCCCATCCGCACTCTCCACTACCCTCAATGCTCTCCTCCCCCATTCTTGCACTCACTCTCCCCTCGTATTTCGCCCATACACACAATCACAAAGAAAGGGAAGTCTAGACTGACTTTTCGTTTTCAATTTGAACAACAACGAAAATTAAATTCGCACTTCTAGCGTCTGAATATATACACCTGACTGCGCTCCACCTCATAATTCTAGTGCGTACTATCAAAAAAAGAAAAAATAATAATTTATCGTTAACACCGAGCAAGCAAAACACTATATCATCGTTTTCGCTGTTCGCGTGTCGTGCTACCTTCTCCTTCCCTTAGGCAGTAAGTAACTTGCACGTTGTCCGAAAGATTTGCCGATCTTTTTTTGTTCTACAAGCAGTGTTTCACAGCTGTTTGCTTAACTTTTATTTTTTTTATTGCTAGTTTCTTTTTCTCCTTGAGACTCTACGTTTTCCCGTGGCTGTCACGCTTCTCTGTCGTTGTGTACTCTCTGTTTCACCGCTTTGCCTTTCTCTCTCACGATGTCGCACCGTGATCTTGTGGAGGTGGGTCCGCACCACTACATGCTCAGCCCCCGCCACCCCGTGTCGAAGGGTCTGATCAATGCCGCCCAGTTCACCATTACCACGGTTGCGCAACCCAAGCAGATGCCACGGCTGTACGACGTGAGCAGCATCACCACGAACCCGAAGCTCTTTCGATCCCTGCTGTACTTTCTCGCCAATCGGTATCGCTCCATGGGAAAGAAGGGACCGACGCACGTCCTCGGCATCGAGACGCGCGGTTGCTTCATCGCCGCCCCGCTTGCCTTCCTGCTGGACCTGCCCTTTGTCCCGATGCGCCGCGAGGAAATCGCTGAGAACGCGTTTGTGTCGGAGGGCGACGACAAGCCACCGGCGCAGCCCATCGGGGTGAAGCAGGGCAGCATCAACAAGAACTCCCGTGTGCTGATCGTGGACGACTTCATCGCCTCTGGCGCGACGATGGACTCGGCCATGGACTGCGCAACCATCGCGGGGTCGACCATTGTGGAGGTGCTGGCGATGTGCGACATGTCGGCCAGCGGTGGCGTTGAGCTGATCCACAAAGAGAAGGCCTTCGTGGACATTAACGTCGTCACGCTGTTCCGTCTGCGCAACGCCCTCGACGTCTTGTCCTACAAGCGATTTGTCAAATCAAACTACTAAACAACAAGCATCACAACAAACCGTTGGTGGTAAGGTGAATCCGTTAACGTGACAGTGCATGCGCGTGCGTGCGTGCATGCCCTTGCGCGTCTCTGTGCACAGAGGGGTCGCTATCCTGCTTTCAAGGCCCACGCGTACTTTGTTTTGTGTGTTTCGTTTGATTCGCTTGATTACCTCTCAGAAATAATGCATTACAGAATTCCAGAACACTGGACAGGAATGCCGAATTGTTGTGGCTGTGGTGGTTTGTTGTGCACTGACAAGCAGAGGATCGACTGCTTCATCCACGCGCGTTACGTATTACGTTTTGTTCATTGCAGTGCTGCTTTTTTTTTTGTTTGTTTGTTTCCATTACTTTTCCCGATGTGCCGCGCCGTTGTCATTGCACATGTGCCCGCCAGCGGAAATTCAGCGTGCTATTATTTTTTATTTATTTTCCTCACCTGTGCGCTCGCGTTTCAACGAACACATATCCGCGCTCATCCACAATAACACTAAAGGAGAGAGAGAGAGGAAAGATTTTTTTTTTTGTTTGCGACGGTTCGCGGTGTATTTCGACGAAATGAGAATATGGGGTGACTTCATCTTAACAGCTTGTTGCTTTCCTTAGTTTTTGTTGACATTATGGCGAAACACAACAACTGTTTGCCCGCAACAAAGCCTTTGCTTTGGGCTGTTGATGCGTTGAAAAACGATCGCAGTTTTATTCTTGTTATTATTACTCTGTTTCTCTTTCACTATGTCGCCTCGACGAATTCATCGACGCCTCACGACTTCGGGAAATGTGAATGCCACGTCACCAGCACTTTCTTATTTCAATACACGACCAAAGCTAGCTGCTGCATCTTTTTTTTTGTTTGTTTAGGAATCGAAACAATAACAATATCCCGCTTCTTGCATGTGTAACTGGCAGTCGGCGCAGCGACACACTGAGAAAAAGAAGAAAAAAAAGAAACACCAACGTTTCGAGGCTTCTTTGCTTTTCTTCGACAAGGCATGAAGGCTGAGACGACGGCGGGTGATAGAGAGAGAGAGAGGGAAAGCGACACATTTAAACTCGGAGTTGACTTATTCAATGTGAAGGCTGTCATTCTGGCACGCCACTTTGTTCCACCATCAAAAATAAAACACAAAATGAAACGTTTTCTTCAATCATCTATGAAAGTAAACTTATGCCGCCTACGTAATAGATGGAGATACTATTAGCCGAAGGAGGGGAGAAAAAACGCATTCTTACACAGTGCTGCTTTTTTTTTCCCCTCTTCTTCCAGCACGCAAGCTCTGTAGTCACTTATGAATTATTGATCTGCTTTGGATTCTCCGCGGTGCAAGCATATGGTTTATGTTGTGCAGCATCGCTTTCCTGCCTACTGTCCCTTAATCGGATGTCCATGTGGTCTCTCTGGCTTCTGCACCTTCTTCATGTTCGACCGCTTTCTTTAATGCCTTTTTTTTTTTTGCTCAAGCACACAACCACACAACTGGGAAACGTAGCTCGCTTTTCATTTGCAGGCTTTCTGACCTCGCTTCTCGACGCGCCGGATCGTCGTCCACAACACACACACACACACACTCAATTGTGTCTTCTCCTTTAAACGCAACTTGTGTGTTCTTTTTTCAGTCACAGAAGTTTTTGCCTTTTTTTTCATACCAGCACTATCAAAAACAAAAAACCAACACGAAGAAGAACAACAACACAAAAAGAATATTGCACGCTTGTCAATCAGCCTCCCAAGTGAACTTCTTCTTGCCCTTTTTTTTCGTTGGCACTTTTCAGTTTTCTCAAACATTCAGCTGTGCGCTGTGGATTTTTCTGCTCCGCTAGTCGATTTACTTTGGGGGCGAACACACGCACGCACGCTGCACGAAGACGAACAGCGGCTTTTTCCACATTTAGTACATAGTGTTACCACTTCTCTCTTCGTCTTTTTTTTTTTTTTAGGCAGGATGCCGTCGTACGTGGAGATTACAGGGTCCATCATGGCGATGGCTCTTACCACCGATCAGACTCTTTTCGCGCTCTACCACTCGAACAGCTATGCCGCCAATCCTGTGATGCTGCGCAGCCCAAAGCCGATGGTGATGCGTGATGTCTTTCTGACGAAGTCCCACTCCTTCATCCCTAACCCGCTCTCCTGCTTTTACGTAGCGGACCTCAAAGACAGTGTCGTGAACTGCGGCATGGCATGGTTGGTGGCGAAGCCCATCACGGAAGTGTTAGGCTGGCGGCACACCTTGGCCGTCTACATCGGCGCTGGCTTTTTTTCTAGCTTTGCCTACGTCTTTGCAACGCAGATGAACAAGAACAAGGCCAACTCCCAGTTCGATTGCACGGCCACGAGCAACGGCGCCTACGCGGCGTATGCGACGCTGTCGCTGATGATGCCAAAGTGTTACGTCCCGTATTCGAAGCGTGCCCCCATCATGTGGGTCGGCGTCCCGTACCTGCTGAAGTGCACCTACGACGAGTACATCTCGCCCAGATTTGTGGAGGTGCGACGGCCAGGTGACATTGAACTGCGCAACTGGGGATTCATCGGTGGTGTCTTCTTCACGCTGATGTACAGCCGCTTGTTCTTCCGCACACGGATGGATTTCACACTGGCTAAAACGTTTTTTAACAACCTTCAAAAGACCAGCAAAGCCGCAGCGTAGCATGTCAGTGGTCAGCGCATCAACTTCGGAGATGGAAAGGGCACCTCTTAGCAGTGAGAGAAGCCGGTTGAATATGAGACAAGGTGAGGTTGGGAGGGAGGGAGAGAGCGCATGACGAGATACATGTCTCGTCGATTCTGCCCTGCTGCGGACTCTCCTCTCCTTGGTTTGCCTGAATTTTTTTCTTTCTTTTTTTCGTATTAGTCACACAATTTATCGGTGAAGTATCACTATTTTCTTTATTTGAACGTATTCCGTGCTCTACTGCAGCACTCACCTGTTTCCTCGTCCTTTGGTCATTGTACACCGCAACTTTTCTAGAAAGACAAAGTGCGCTACTGCGGAGATAATTGGCGCTCATTTTGGTCCCTTGTGTCGGTGGGTCGAGGCTGCCTTGCCTCGCTTCAACAGAAGGGAAACAAACGTTCTAAATGGCTCTTTGACGAGTGCATGGACGGCGTAGTGCTGCGGGCAGCCTCACTCGTAGAACTCGCGTGTTCAGCTTCTTTCCTGTACGTTTCACCTCTTCTCTGCGATTTCTTCAAACCCGCTTCTCACCTTCTCCGATGCAACGGCTACGTTCCTGTATTTATCTATGTTGCACATCACAAGTGCTTCAGCACGGGGAGAAACGCGACGGTTTTCTTTTTGCTGTAGTAGGCCCTCGCTCTGTCTCAATTTCCCTTCATCACCACACACTGTGTTTTGTGAAGAGTATTATCGCTTAGCTGCGAGACTCCAACGCGCACGGTAAAGGCATTAGGAAGTTATCGTTCACTTCCTTCACCTGTGTGTGTGTGTGTGTGTGTGTCTAACGTGCGTTGACCCGCACACCACTGCTTTACACCGGTCTGAAGCACCTCTATAGGCCACTGTACATATCGGCTGTAAAACACAAAACATTGCTGTGCCAGTTTCAAGTGCCCACACACCATTTGTCTAAATATATGATTACATGTGTGTGCGTGGCTGCTTTGACTTTCCCTTCTTCACACATTTTTTTTTCCAAGTTTCTTTTTAAGCTTCTCTACTTTGTTTACGTACCTCACTGGCTGCTCGCACCTTGCCGCGCACGCAAACTCACCAAAAAACAAATAAAAGTTACTATTTAAGTTGCTGGTTTGAATAAGCATCACCATGCAGCTCGCTTCCCGCTCGGATGAGGTGTTTGCGTTGTCTGGTGATCCTTTGCTGTGGCGTGATTTCCATGACCAATGCTCCCTCTCGCCCATCGCAGCCCAGCCGCTGCCCGCCTCACTGAAGCTGCGTTCGCGCCGGCCCAGTCCCAATTTTACGGCGCTGATTGATCTGTTCATCAACAACGAGGCCGTGCGACTCAACTTGGAGTCGGCCAGCCTGCCGTGCGCGTACAAGGTGGGGCTTCCGCTGTCGTGTCCGGTGCGGCCGGCGCGTCGCTACAACGATCTGATGGAGCTCCGCTTTTCTTTCCAGGTGCGGCACAGCAGCGTCAAGGCCCGGAACCTCTACCTGTCGCTTCGCTTTCCGTGGGGGACGTCGCACTACCTCGGCCCTCTCGCGCAGAAGTCGGACGTCTTCTCCGCCCGCTTCGTGCGAAGTCCACCGGCCTTTGTGACTGTTATCGTGGACATGGACATGTGCATCCCGCCCGAGCTGATCTCCCCCTTGCCGTGTGAGATGCTGCTGAAGGAGCACGTCAAGACCATCCTCGAGAACGACGACTTCTGCGGGTCCATCGCGGCAGCGCACGTGCAGAACCTCGTGCGGGACCTTCCCTTCTACGAGGCCGCCATGCGTCGCTTCCGGACGTGGTCGGAGTACGTCACTCTCTTCGGTGCCTTCTACCACAGCTGGGAGACGGTGCAGTACGACGACGACGAGCACGCTGCGCTCGGGCTCAGCAGTTTGACGCCACCCGGTGAGCTTCGGCTGGTGGCGAATTGCTTCTCCCTTTGCTGTGCCGCCTCGGACGTGCACCGGGATCAGATCAAGTGGCGAGCACTGTGCGACTTCCGCGACGTTATCTTGAAGGGAGGTGGGGAGCTTTGTTTGGCCGTCAACACCATCCGCAAAGGCGAGCCGGCGATTCGGCTTTCGCGGAACCTGATGCGTGCGTTGGGCAACGAGGGGAGTTTCCGAACGCTCAACAGCGTGAACTACCTGCACGTGCTGGAAGACCAGGTGGCGTCATCCCGCGTGGTTCTCTTCTGTGAAGAACACCCCGTACAAGTCGATCGATGCAAGCTGCCAATGACCTCTGGCGACCTCTTGTTGACAGCGGGGTCGAGTTGAGAGACTCTATGTTCGGCAAACCGTAGTGCTATATCTATATATTTGTGTTTTGTTTCTTTTCGATTTTGATTTTGCTCTGCTCCGCAGATCACTACAACCGCCATATTCACTACTATTTCAGAAGATGCCTGTCGCTGTTTTCTTCATATCTTCACAGACGGCAAGAAAGCATCCCATCCTTGTGCTCGCCGCCATACGTGCCACTTCCATCGTCACAGAATCATGCTTTTATCCCCTTTTTTTTTTTTACGCTACGCGTTCTTGTCTCTACCTTACTTGGCTTTCTCACACGCGCTTGTCACTCATACTTTCCTTAGGGTTGCCGTTATCCTTGATGTTGTGGTAATGCGTCTCCGCTTGTTCGGTATCTTGGTGTTTGTGATCAACAGTAGTTCCTTCCCTGCTTTCTCTTATTCTTCTTCATTCTGTGCTGTGCACTCTGTCTCTTGTTGCTTCTCTCTCCCTTTGGGTCTTTTTTTTTTCTTTCTTTGCTTCGCGCTGCTAGTGTTTTTGCTTCTTTGCTTTCCCTGTTGTTGCCTCCCAGAGAGTGCAAATCACTTATCTAAACCTCTTTACATAGCTTTACGTGTGGGGCATACTCTGGCAGTATTGTGCACTCACTCTCCCGCAAAGTTCACTTACGCTGCGTAGTGTCACATTTGCTTTTTTCCCTTTCGAGTCTTATTTTCTGTCTCTTCCATTGATTTGATTAAACTACCGCATCAAGTGAACAGAACGCCTGTGTACGCTTTAAAGAACAACAACAAAAAACAAGAATAAGAATTACCTGTGCTCCGAGAGATGTAGCGTATCAGCGGTTTAGGCGAGCACTTCAGTAATGAATCCTTTTCTTGTGTTCTTTTTTTTGTCACTCGCTAGGGATATCACATTGAGGTGCTTTAGCGACTTAGAATTATCGTGTCCCCTAAATATATATATATATATATATATATCTATATCTGTATGAAGTCGTAGTTGACGCTTCCTCATTCTTTCTCGTTGTAAAAGCGTTGGAGCCCATGTTTAAGTATACCAGAAAGAGGAAAGAACGAACCAAGATTTAGCGAATGTATAAACCTTGCTTCAAGGCAAATTTTTCATATGTGTGTGTTGCGCCTCTGACAGTTCTGACCTCCGTGAGAAGGAAATCAAAAAAGCACGTGCTTTACTCGAGATGCAAACCCAAGTCACTTTGACTCACTTTCATCTATGAAAAAGAAAACCAATGCCGACTGCTCCGGTCGATGGGTTCACGGTAAAAGAGGTTTTTTTTTTCCTAGAGCCATCACACTTTTGGCTTGTGACGAACATATCACATGGTCGCTATTGTGTATTTCTTCCTAAACTGCTTTCTGCCTTTCTCTCTGTCTGTTTCCTCTTTTCTACCTTCAACAACAAAACACATTCATTGCTGGTCTTTTTCATTTTTTTGTGTATCGGACTGTACGCCACTTGAGCTACAACAAAAGAATATACCTCTACAACGCAACTAGCCACGCTGGGTAGCGCATACAGTCATCATGCCCGGCCGCCACGGAAAGCAGCGCGTGAAGCGCAAGAAGTCCAAGCGCCTCCCCGTCACGGAGATGGAGAAGACGCTGAAGGATAGCATCCACGGCCGGAAGCGGAAGGAGAAGAGCATTCTGAAAAACCTCATCCCACCCAAGGTTGCGCCGAAGATGAACAAGGTGGCCGTGTCGACTTCCCTGCCCATGTTCCAGCCCCGGAAAACGAAGTAGGCCAAGAGGTCTTGACAGGACCGCGTAGCTGCATGGATGTGCTGTCTTTCGAGGTCGCCGCAACGGTTAATACATATGCTTATAACTCCATAACAATCAGCCATAACACGTTTAACGACTAGCTTTATCCATCGTTTAATTATATATACCTCGCTATTTCTTTCGGGAAAGAGTAGGCGGGTGCACAGCTTGGTGAACTGCAAAGAAGCTGTTTGAGACAGTTCATGTGGGACCGCAACGGTGGGATTCAAAAAAAAAAAAATGTGAAGAATTCTAGTACGTTGCGGCTTTGAAAGCTTCCTCTCGCTCCTTGATTTTCCAATTATTAGGCGAGTAGTCATCTTCCTAATATTTTTGTTTCCTCAAATGTATGCAGAGCGTCTTGATGCAAAACACACATTAAGAGGTGCGTTTGAACCCCTGGCTATGTCGTCCACATCTTATCATCATCATCATTCCTCATATTCCCCTTTTTTTTCTCTTCATCGGTTTCGCACGTTTTTTCTTTACTGATGTTTTCTCTCCGCCTTTGGCGGTTTTCAAGCCCAGCCGCACCCGCACCGGGAGGTCAAGGGTCTCTCTCACCAAATAATATCGATTGACGAGCGTACGCGAGGAAATACAAAAATAGCGCTGCTGCTGATAGTGCCCCCACCACCATGGAGACACGCGGAACCTTCTCCTTTGTGGACATCGGTCCTGCAGCAACAGCCGTGACAATGTCGTTCGCGAACGAGACGCACACGTCGCAGCTTGAGACACCGGCCTTCGTCAAGGTCGCAGCAACAAGTGCGCAGGCGCTCTTGGTCGATCAATCGTGCAGTAGAGCACTGGATGGCTTCCTCAGTCGACTGGCCACATCGACGCGCATTGCCACTGCGGACCACGTCACTGTTCTTGCCCGGCACGAGATGGCGCAGGATGCGTTCTATGCGTATGTGCTGCGGTGGTTGCACTCCGCCTGTCCTCCCACGACAACTGTGATGTTGATGCCCCTTCCGCTGTACGCAACACGGCTGGCCAATGTTGACACCGCACTCGTTGTGGAGAGCCACAACGGCGTCGTCGTGTGCACGCCGGTGTTCGAAGGCCTGGTGGTGGCTGACATGGCCGCCTACTGGGGCGATGTTGGGACACACGCACCTGCACAGCGGCACGCACCGTCTGAGTGCTGGCGTCACTTTGCACGAGTGTTAACGGCAGCGATGTCGATTCCTGAAGCGGATGGTGCGTGTGTGGAGGGCGGCACCCAGCTGATACCGCGGGATGAGGTTCCATTTGCTGAGGAGGTGGGCCTCCATCTGGAACGCTGCCGTCGACGTGAACTCGGTGCGTGCTTATCTACTGTCCTGCTCTACGGCGACCTTGCAACAGTTGTGGAGGCGCGGTATTCGGTTGGGCTACTTCTTTCGATGTTTCTCCCGGACAGTCTCATTACGTGGTGCTGACAACGTTTGTGCTGTCTGTATAAATACTTAAGGATATCGTGTCGGCGGGTGCTGCACTGGCTCCCTCTCAACGTCCTTCTCCTCCCCCCAGTTATTGTCTTGTGTATTTACTTTGCTGCTCTTTGTCAACTGCGTTTTCGCCTCTCCTTCATGAAGCACTGGCATCAAAATTCAAGCCTTTTAAATAAATAGTTCTTCGTGGGGTTTTTTTTTTTTAAACAAGCGTCTTTCAAAAAGGCGTAAGAGCAAGGTCAATGAAGAAAAGTAGATGTTTCTTTTTCTCCGCTGCGGTCTCGTAGCCATTGCTGTTTGTTCTGTCACTGGAACTGCTCGCGAAGTGTCGAGACTTCTGTGTGTCTATAAATGAACAAACTCGTCCGTTGTATTGTGCAATGTGCCTGTTCTCTCTCGCCACCAAATCACCCTTTTAGGCTTTGACTTAATCTTTGAGTTTTTTTTTTTAAATCTGCGCCATTTCCCTCGAAACTAACGAAAAGTCCCAGACCTTTTCGGCGACGAGAGCGTACTGGTTCTTGTACCAAAACATAAAAAAGAATCGGTATATCTTTTTTTTTGGCACCGTGTATAGCGAGCACCCATAATGGACCTTGAAGGTCCATCTTTAGACTCTGCGGCGGCGGATAGACTTCCCACGCGACAGATGCTCGCCGAGCGAATAGAAAAGCACTTGGAGGAGCGACGGGTGAGCGTTGGTGCGCGCAGGCGTATTGGGGTCGCGCTGCCAACTGACGCCGAAGTAAAATCGATTCTGTCGGCGCGTGAGGCCGCCGCGAGACGCGCTCACGTGGCAGTGCTGCAGGCCGATGTGGAGCGGCGGGGCGTGACGGCGCTGCGGTGCTACGATGTTTCCCTCGACGAAAACAAACCAGAGGTGTTCCAAGACGCCGCACGCCTCAGTGATGTGCAGGTTCGGCAAGATGTGGTGCGACCGGTGAACAAGCTGATGGCTATCTTAGCACTTCGGCTGCGCTTTTCGAGCGTATTGAAGACCGTTGCGGCAGCGCGGGAAAGCAAACAAGCAAAGCTGGACGGTGCCGACAGCGGCCTTGTCGGTGGGCTCTTTCCACTGCCGAGCATGAGACCGATCCCCCCGCTCACGACTCTCCTGCGCGAGCTGCCCTTGCCCGACATCACGCATACCATTCCGGTCGTGTGCGGTGCGGCTGAACACGCCTCGCAGCGCTTATTCGATGTCCCACACGCACGACCTTGCCACGACCCCTTCGTATTCCGCCTGCGCCACTTCGCGCCGGTGAGGCTGCCCTCCTTCACGCTCAACATTGCCACACAGGCGGACAGGGAGATACAGGGCAATGTCGCTGCTTCGGCCTCCTCAGAGACCGCGGATGAGGTGCCCACGATGGACGTGCCAAGCCCGCCGGCAAGTGTGGCTCAGCATACGGCTGCGAATGGCGATGTAGATGGTGGCAAGGAGGCCGTCATGTCCGTGCCGTCGCTGGCGCGTATTTCATCTGACGCACGTGGTGCTCGCAGTCTTCGCGGAGCACAGAAGAGTACGGCGGGTGCCACGGACGCCGAAGTGTTTACGTCCGTCCTACCCAGTCACGTACGAGGCGGCTACACCACTGGTATGATGCAGCCGCAAAGCAGCTGAGTGTCTTTACGTTTTTGTTTGTTTGTTTTGGGATCGACTGGAAGAGAGAGTGTGCTCTTCTTTATCCCTTTCTTTCTTGGCCTTTGGTGTTTGTAATTTTCTGCCCTTAGTACAGTTCGGGGAGAGACTCGCTAGTAGTTCTCCCGTCCTTTCCTTGCTTGATGTAACCGATGTAAGAACATGCTCCACAGTGCGCAGCATTACTCCCTATCTTCTACCCCTACACACACACACACAGAATACCAACCAAAACACAACAAGAAAGGAAAGACAAACTACGTCCCGCAGCAGTTGCACTTGTAGCAGCACACGTTGCTCTCCAACCAAGTACCCTTTCCCTGTGCCTTTGGAAAAGGATCGCATCGCCAAGACTCGGTCTGTGGTTGCTGCTCCGTGATGTGACATGTTGCGGTTTGCTCCTTTTGTGTTTTCCCCTGGCGCAGATGCTGCCAGCGTAGTCCCCCCCGCCCCCCAATCGTTCGACACCTCTCTCCACCCACTCCTTCAACCTCAATCCTTCGCACGCCTTGCAATTCCAACACCTTCGAAGAGCGTCTCGTTGCGTCTCAATTTTTTGTTTTCTCTCTCTTTCTCGCAGCTGTCATGTCGCTCAACGTGTCTCTCGGGCCTTGGAAGGCGGACAGCAGCGTCTCCCAGTGCGAGTCGTGCACTGCGTCCTTCAGCCTCTTCCACCGCCGCCATCACTGCCGCTGCTGCGGAGGCATCTTCTGCTCCGCATGCACCGAGCAGACGTGCGTCATCCCGACCTATCCTTCTCTTATCCCGCAGCGTGTGTGTCGTGAGTGTCACGCGTTGCTGTCCGCCCGTGAGGTCGGCCGCAGCCAGCAGCGGGACCGCGCTGTGCTGCAGCAAGCACGAGACCATAACTCGCTTGATCCCACCACGCTCGTGCTGCCGTCGCTGACAACCGAGAGCAGGGAGGAGCGGGGAAGTGGGGGTCTGCCCTTCCACCGATCGCTGCGGACCTCCTCGATCAACTCGGACGGCATGGACGGCACCATTGCCGATGGGGCGGCGGACACGACGACGGACGAGGACGACGAAGACGCCGTGTCCACTGCCGTGGCGGGTGTGCTCTCGTCTTGGAGCGAGCAGCAGCACACCAGTAGCGTCTCCTTCCTTCCAGTGCTCAAGGAGAGCATCCTGCGGAGTGGTGAGCTGCCACTGCTGAACGTGCTGCTTTTCCCCTCCCCTCAGTGTTACACCGTGACCGTGCTGGCGCCGTCAGGGGAGGACACGATGCAGGATCTCACGCAACGCTTGGTGGAGCCGTATTTCAAGTTGGCCAACGGGCCTTTCAAAAAGATTACGGAGTCTGCCAAGGAGGAGTTGTGCTCTTCTCTGCATTTCTACTCGGAGATGCAACCGATTTCTCCTGGCCTCTCAGCTGTGCAGGTGGCGGCGCACTGCACCCACGTCGTGTTGACTTCGCTCTCGCTCTCCCAGTTTGAGAAGGTGCGCGACAACGCCACGCAGGTTTCCTCGCTGCACGACTTTTTCAATCAAGAGGCTGCCGTCTCCGTTCATGACGCAAATTGAGCTATTCAGCGACACCTAGGACCAACGTACACTCACGTGCTCCCATTGTGTGTCCAAGCAGCAGAGACATTATTATTTATCCTTGCCACGCTCATTGTCCAAAGGCTTAATGGTGGCGTTTCGAGACTAGAAAGCCAACTGCCAGCGCCGTTTCTCTACTGTCTTGCAAACGTAAACTTGTGCTCTGCTGTTAAGTGCATCTGCCGTCCTGTTCTCTGTCTATGCGCATCGTCAATTCGCACTGAAATACTCTGCATTTCTCTTTTTGTTTCTTTGCGCCTCCCTGCGATAAGGTTGGTACGTGTGAAACGGATTCCACAAGAGTGGTTTCCGCTGCTCGTTATATTTTAAATTCAATTTCTCTCTTTTTTGTTTCCTTTGTTTGCTGCTCAACGCGAACCGCGAGTGATGATGGCTTGTCTTCTAAGCTTCCAGAAGGGTACATTCACCGCTGGCAGTGTGTCAGATTTGATCGCATCTTTTTTTTTTTCTGGTTTATTGTCTCTCCTATAACATAACACTTGAATTTTCTGTTTCAAAAGCTATGTCTCCTTTCGTTAAGTATTGGTCGGCTTCTATCGTCTTGGAAGCTACGGAGTCAACGCCGTGTAGAATCCTGCGGCATCTTACAAAGTGGCCGTGAGTCACTCTACCTCTGTCTTTCTTCTCACCCATGTTGCGTGGGTACTTGTATTTGACGATACATGTCCTTGTTTGTCTGCTTTCATCTTAGCTTTTTTTTTTTTGTTTAATCCTGCGAGTGTTGTTTTCTCCTTTTCTCGTTTTTTCCTTTTCTTTTGTGTTCCACTTTTGTGCTCCTTCCTCATTTTCAGTCATTTCCGTTTTGATTATTTGTAGCATACTTCTCTTCGTTTCTTGATGACTTGTCCGCTGTCTCCATCGCTATTAATTAGTGGCCCATCCACACCACAATGTTCTTAATTAAAGAAGAGCAAACCGCCAAAGAGAAGCAAAGCTATCATGTTCACTGGCGGTACGGAATTTACCCAGAATGGGTTCCCGAAGTGCGTTGTGGTCGCTGATTTGGCCGCAATCTTTTGGTTTGTGGCGCGCTTCGCCACGCCTCTCCTTGACTTCTGTGAAGATGCGCAGCTTGTCGTTTTTTTTTTTTTTTGATGAGACTTTGTCAAGTCTGAACACAGCCACTGTGCACGCTCTCTTTTGTTAATCCCTAAGCGACTTGGCCCCCACGTCGCCGACACCTTAAAACACTATTTCAACGAGTGATTCTTCCTTATGTTCGTCCCTCACTTCTTTATCTTTGCACCTTACACACTTCTTTCCTATATATACCTTCTGCTCTGCTCTTCTTCCTTCTTCCTTGCATGTTTGTACCGCAATTATGTTTTATGTCATCGTGCGAAGCTTGCAGGTCTTTTTTTTCTTTCCTTCTCTCTTTCTCTCCCTGATCTGATCCTCCCTATCAGTCGTCTTCACCATGGACGTCTCACAATTTCTCAAGTCCTTCAAGAAAAATGTTGCTGCAAAAGCGAAAGGTAGCGCTGCGGCGAGCGCCACCGCTTCCACGACGGAGATCAACGAGGCGGAGGAGCTCAGCGATCTCATGCATTCAGACAGCGACCACGAGGTGGATGCGCAGTCTTCTGACTACGTGGTCAGCGGCAACCGCGCCGACAAGATCGGTGGAAAGCGCTATGGTGCCCACCAAAAGCACAATCAGGAGTTCGAGGCACTTCGCGTGTTCAACACCAACGCCAACCGAGCGAGCGAGCCGGGCCGCATGCATCGACAGCGCGCCATTGCGGCCCAGCAGCTGAAAGACTCGCGGCGGCTTCCCCGAGCGGAATTGGTGGCTTCAGTGCGGGCGGAGTTGCTGCGGCAACGTGCACAGCTGCAGAGCACCCGTGACGCCGTGTCAGCCGACGTGGTGGCGGCGCCGATGGAGAAGGTCGAGGCAACGATGGTGGAGGTGGAGGATCTCCTCTTGCAGTCCGCGGCACAGACTTCTGCTGCGACGTCGACAACAGCGGCGCTGCTGGAGTCCCTTCCTCCCCCTGTCCCCTCCCCTGCCACCGCCTCTGGATCACCGCTGGCGGCGGTGGTGGAGAAGACTGCGCAGGCGGAGGCCGCCGGGGCCCTCCACCCCGCAACAAGCAGCGCGTCCAACAGCCGTGTCACATCACCTTCTCGGGCATCTGCGCCACCGCACTCCCCACACGCCGACGCCGTCTCTGAGAAAACGGTGGACGTGAAGCAACCAGCGAAGAAGCGCTCCAAATTTGAGTTGGCAGTGGCCATAGCAAAGGATGACGAGGACGATTGACATTGATCACTCGTCTAGTTTCTCTGCGCGTGGGTCTTCAGCTCTCTTCTGTTATGTTCTTGGGCTTCGTACTGTTCAAAGAAAAGCACAAAGAGGCAATTTTTAAAACGAAGTTTCTACACAAAAAAAAACATAATAATAATCAAATCCTACCTTCACTGCGATGAGGGGTAAAAAAAAAAGCGGGAAAGAGAATGGACAGCTGGACAACTTGTATTTCGTTTAGATAAAGATTAAATAAAAAGAGTGGTTATCCAAGATATGCTCGGAAGTCGTGGCGGCTTTACTCACTTTCTTTCTTTGCCTTTTCAGTGTCTTCTCTCTTCCCCTTGCAAAAATTACTCTTACATACACAGGCACACCAACACACATACACACACAAAAAAAGACACTCCTTTTTTCGTAATTTCAGTACCGAAAGAACCGCAATTGCACCGGATTGTGTCTTACTAATGACCGTGTGAGGAAAAGCATACACACAAACACACATACAAGTTTACGTGCAGAGGAAATTAAGTGGAGTCCATCTTTGTTTTTTTTGAATGGATAAGTACGCGTTGGGCCCCCTCATCGGCGAGGGCCAGTTTGGCAGTGTGCGTGCGGCCACGGTGAAAAGCACCGGCCAAACCGTCGCGGTGAAGCTGCTTCACGTGCCGCGACTTGCCGAGGGCCTCCCGCACCCCGTCGCACGAGAGCTGCTGGTGGCCTCCCGCGTCTCCTCTCCTTTTCTAGTACGGACCATCGAGGTGTTGCCGTATGGGTCGCACATGGTCCTCGTCATGGAACGCTGTGTGGAGGATCTGGCAACGGTGCTGCGTCGTTGCACGTTGACGCGGCCACTTCCGCTTCCACTCGCCCTGTCGTACTTGCAGATGCTGTTAAGTGCGTTGCACGCCCTCCACCGCGGCGGCCTTCTTCACCGAGACGTGAAACCGGCCAACTGCTTCATCGATCAAGACGGCTGCGTGAAGCTGGGCGACTTTGGACTGAGTCGCGCGTGCGGCGACGACATGTCGCACGAAGTGGTCTCGCGATGGTACCGTGCACCGGAGCTTCTCTTTGGGCAGCGGCACTATGGCGCGGAGGTGGACATGTGGTCTGTCGGCTGCGTCTTCGCGGAACTCCTGCGGGGCTACGGACGACCGCTCTTCACCGGCGATGGGGATATTAGCCAAATCGCCAAAATATTCGACATTCTTGGCACGCCCACCGGTGCGGCCGGTGAGATCTTCCGTGCACTGCCTGACTGGGAGAAGGTGTACTTTGAGGAGAAGAAGGGTAGCGGCCTGGGTGTGCTGTTGCCGCACGCACCACCCGAAGCGTTACACCTGCTGACGGCGCTGCTCCACCTCGACCCAGGCGCGCGACCAACCGCTGCTGAGGCACTCAACCACCCCGTTTTTGCACTGCAGCAGGATTCTCTGCGACGCTGCTAGACTGCTAAATCACGGCAAACAACAACAAGAACAAGATCAACGATGTATGTTATACTCTCTGCCATCCAGCGTAGAGTGACGATACACAAACCGAAAGCGAGATCCGTTAGCTTTTGTGTGTTTTTCTGATGGCTTTTTCGTATCTATCAATGGCGCAGTTTCTTACCATCAGCTGCGTTGCTCTTCCCGCAAAACACTCACGGAGTTGCGATGTACATTAACAAAGCCCCTCCTACCTCAAAGAAGCAGCTTATCGCTGCTCTCGTTACTCTCCACCAAAACTCATCCCTTCCCCTCTCTCTCTCTCTTTTGTGTGGTTTCCCTCGCCGATGGCAATGTCGTGTGCGTCGCTCTTTTTCTTATCTGGAGAGGCCCGTCTCTCCCCGAGTCTTCGTTCCGTCATTTTCTTTCCCACTGTTCTTCCTCTCCCCAAGAAGCTATCAGCCACTGGCAAATCCCCCGAGACATCAGTTCACAAGTAAATAAATAAAAAATCAGCAAACAAAGATCTTTCATTTTCCCTGGTAGCGACTTCTTCCATAGGTTTCTATTTTTGTCGCATCCTTCTTGCAATCGGCTCTTTCAGGCGCGCTGTATCGTCCTTCTTTTTGAAATTAAGCTCTACTCCTCTCTTGTTTATCTTAATTCGACAGCTTCTACCTGGTTTAGATCCGGCGTAACCTTTCGATTTGCAAACATCGAAAAACAACACCGGGCAACCTCTGCATCGATAGGCGCGTGGTGCACACCGTTACACGCCGACTCCGGAAGCTGACGAGGTTTTTTTTTTTTTTACCTCTAAGAACATCAACAAAATTAGGTATCTTTAAGTAAGACTTTTTTTTTTCAGCGATGTTTCGCCGCTTTCTCTCCGCCCACGCCGCAGCGCCGATGCTGCTGGTGCGTTTCACGTCCACTGACGCGTACCTCAACCGCCACATCGGCCCCACGCGGAAGGAGACAGCCGAGATGCTGAAGACACTGGGGAAGGAGAGCCTGGCGGAGCTGATGGCGTCCGTGCTGCCCAGCGACATCGTGCGCACGCCTCTGAACAGCTTCAAGTCGCTGAGCGAGACGGAGACGCTGTCCTATCTGAAGAGCATTGGCAGCCAGAACAAGGTGCTGAAGAACATGATTGGCCAGGGCTACTACGAGTGCATCGTGCCGCCGGTGATCTTGCGCAACGTATTGGAGAATCCCATGTGGTACACTCCTTACACGCCCTACCAGGCCGAGATCTCGCAGGGACGTCTCGAGTCGCTGCTGAACTTCCAGACGATGGTAGCAGACATCACCAAAATGGACATTTCGAACGCCTCCCTACTGGACGAGGCCACCGCGGCGGCGGAGTGCATGTACCTCGCCTTCAACCATCACCGCCAAAAGCGGTCCAAGTTTTTCGTGTCAAAGGACGTTTTCGCGTCGTCGATTGAGATGATCCGCACCCGCGCGCAGCCCCTCGGTGTCGATGTCGTTGTGGGCGATGTGGCCTCCATCGATCTCGCCGACTCGCAACTCGGCGGCGTCTTTGTGCAGACCCCGTGTGCCCACGGTGCGCTGCACGACTTCACCGACTTCTTCGCCCGCGCCAAGAGCAACGGCATCGTGTGCTGCGCGGCGGTGGACTTGATGGCCAGCTGCATTGTCAAACCGGCAGGAGAGATGGGCGCCGACGTCGTGGTGGGCAGTGCGCAGCGCTTCGGCACTCCTCTGGGCTACGGTGGCCCACACGCCGCCTACATGGCCATGACGGACGCCTTCAAGCGCGTGTCACCGGGTCGCATTGTCGGCATCAGCAAGGACAACGCAGGCGACCCGGCGATTCGCATGGCGCTGCAGACACGCGAGCAGCACATTAAGCGCGAGCGTGCCACGTCGAACATTTGCACCGCGCAGGCTCTGCTGGCGAACATGAACGCCTTCTACGGCATCTACCACGGTCCCGAAGGTCTGAAGCAGCTGGCGAACGAGATCCACGCCAAGGCGAAGCTGTTTGCGGTGGGCATGGAGTCGCTGGGCTTCACCCCGCTGAACAGCACCTACTTCGACACCGTGACCTTCGCCTTCGAGGGCGGCGCGTTCACCGCCGAGGACTTTGCGCAGCGGTGCGTCGAGAAGGGCATCAACGTTTTTGTGGAGCCCAATACAAAACACGTTTCCGTTTCCTTCGATGAGGCCACGACGGAGGACCACATCACCGCCCTGTTGCAGGTCGCTGGCATGACGACGCCAAACATTGAGGCTCTTACCCGCGTCGCGGACACGATTACGGTGGTGCCGGAGTCGATGCAGCGCACGTCGAAGTTCATGCAGGGCAACGTCTTCAACAGCCACAAGAGCGAGATGGAGCTGATGCGGTACATCCAGCGTCTGCAGCGCAAGGACTACGGCTTGACGCACGGCATGATTCCACTGGGCTCGTGCACGATGAAGCTGAACCCGGCGGCTGCTATGCGTGCGCTGAGCTGGCCCGAGTTCAACGCGCTGCACCCCTACGCCCCCGAGGACCAGGCGCGCGGCTACAACGCGCTTATTCTCGATTTGAAGCAGAAACTGTGCGACATCACGGGCATGGCTGCGTGCTCGATTCAGCCGAACAGCGGTGCGCAGGGCGAGTACTGTGGACTGCGCGTCATTCGTGCCTACCACGAGTCGCGTGGCGAGGGCCACCGCAATGTCTGCCTGATCCCGACTAGTGCGCACGGCACGAACCCGGCCTCGGCGGTGCTGGCTGGTCTGAAGGTGGTGACGGTGAAGTGCCTCGACGACGGCAGCGTTGATTTGGCGGACATGGAGGCCAAGTGCAAGAAGCACGAGAAGGAGCTTGCCTGCCTCATGATTACGTACCCGAGCACCTACGGCCTGTACGACCGCGACATTCGCAAGATCACCAGCATGGTTCACGAGCACGGCGGGCAGTGCTACATCGATGGTGCAAATCTGAACGCGCTTGTGGGCTACACAGGCCCCGGCTTCATCGGGGGTGATGTGTGCCACATGAACCTGCACAAGACGTTCAGCATCCCGCACGGTGGCGGCGGCCCTGGCGTGGGCCCGATCACGGTGCGTCAGCACTTGGCACCTTTCCTGCCCAACTCCGTGTACGGCGCCTCCGTGGGCGGGGCACACCCGTTTGGCCAGGTCTCGCAGGCCGGCTTCGGCTCCGCCTCCATCAACACTATCTCCTACGCCCTCATCGCCATGCTGGGCTCGCGCGGGCTGAAGACGTGCACCGAGTATGCTGTGCTGAACGCAAACTACCTCAAGAAGCGTCTGGAGGAGCACTACACGATCTGCTTCCTGGGCAACAAGGACCTGTGCGCGCACGAGTTTATCTTGGACCTTCGCCCCTTCAAAAAGACCGCCCACATCGAAGCCGAGGACGTAGCGAAGCGCCTGATGGACTACGGCTTCCACGCCCCCACGCTGGCGTTCCCCGTCGTGGGCACACTCATGATCGAGCCCACCGAGAGTGAGTCGAAGCGGGAGTTGGACCGTCTCGCCGACGCGCTCATCTCCATCCGCCGCGAGATTGCCGCCGTCGAGCGTGGTGACCAGCCAAAGGATAACAACGTGCTGACGAACGCCCCGCACACGTCGAAGTGTGTGACCAGCGACGAGTGGAGCCGCCCGTACACCCGCCAGCTCGCCGCTTATCCCACCCGCCACCAGTCCCGCGAGAAGTTCTGGCCCAGCGTCGGTCGTATTGACAACACTTACGGTGACCGCAACCTCATGTGCTCGTGCCTGCCGCTTGAGTTCTACAACTAATCTTGCAGTGAGTCGTACTTAAAAAAACAAATAGGGAGGCCACTGTTTCTTGTTTCTTTGTTCATCATCTTGTTTGTCTTTTTTTTTCTCGCAATGCATTCCATGAGATGGCTCGTAGAAGACGAGACTGTTGTGTACTGCCCTCCCACTCTCATCTACACGTCTTATTGCGCTCTGGTGTTTTTCTTTGTCATTCTGGGTATTTTCCTGTGTTTCTCTTACGTTATTTTTTCTTGTTTATTAATATATCTAAGCGATGACTGTTTTGCTGTTTAATGATCCGCATTTTATCGAGAGAGAGAGAGAGAGAGCAGCGTGGTGGTGTCGGTAGTAGAGCTGGTGAACGCAATGTCACAGATGCTGAACGGCTTGAAACCGAGAGGATGAAAAGCAGCTTTCAAACGTGTGTGCGCGTTGCCGCTGTAAAGTGAGCCTCTCGTATTGCATTGCATTTCTGCCCTCGTTTTCAGCCCCTCTCTCAAATCGCGTCAAGTAGATTTCCATGATGGTGTGCAACAGAATGATCTCTTGCCCTCAAAATGAAAGTAATTACTAGAGAGAATTACTAGCTTCTCTTATCTTAACGAAAACGTGGAACACTGTGAAGATTGTACTTTGAGACAAATATAAAGATATTATACGGGTTTTTTTCAACAGATACTAAGCTGACATCTTTGGATTGGCCTTTCAGCTCATCTATTACCGTTCTCGTTTCACCACAGCTGTGTAGACAGTAATACTGCAAACGTCGGTCAACTGAAATTCAGTTCAGTTTATGCTTCTCTTCTGTCCGCTGGCACCGTTTCTTACACTTTTGCAGCTGCAATGAGCCTACAACCCTCTCTAATGTTTTGTTTTCTCGCCTCTTTACTCAACGATGAAAAATAAAAAAAGATTTTATAGCGAACAAAACGTCAACTGCATCTGCATACAGCTCCTCAATCTCGTCGTCTCTCCTCGAAGCTTTTTCAAGTGTCTGGTCCGTGTGCGTGTCTCCAGCTCAACAGCAACAAAACTCATATATATACACTTCAGCCATTTCTGACGTGCTACTGCGCAAAGAGAATAATAAAGTTTCTAGTCGATATCGAAAGCAAACAATCAATCAACAACTAAACAGAAATATGTTTGCCCGCAGCGTCGCCCGCTTCGCCTTGCCTGCCAATTTGGGCCGGCTGAATCACGTTGCCATCGCCGTCCCGCTCAGCCGCGACATTGTGGAGGCAGCGGCGATGTACAGGAGCATCTTTGGTGCCGAGGTCAGCGAACCAGTCAAGCAGGAGGAGCACGGCGTCATCACCGTCTTTGTTCAGCTGCCCAACTCAAAGATTGAGCTGCTGCATCCTCTGGGTGATAAGAGCCCCATCGCGGCATTCCTCGAAAAGAACAAGTCGGGAGGCATGCATCACATCTGCCTCGAGGTGCCGGACATTGCGGCGGCAATGAAGAGGTGCAAGGACAGCAACATCCGCTGTCTTGGCGACAAGCCTAAGATTGGCGCACATGGCAACCCGGTCATCTTTCTTCACCCAAAGGACTGCGGTGGTGTGCTGACAGAGCTCGAGGAGGTGAAGCCGGAGTAGCACCGCGCGCCACTACCACGGCTGTTTCATTCTTGTTAAAAAGTGGTGTCGCAGCTTCTACCCCTGCGCTCTCTCTCTCTTTTCCGTTGTTGCCGCCCTCTCACGTCCTTCTGCTTCCGACAGCTGCGAACAAACTCTTGTCATCCAGTCTTCAACGCTCTCTCCAGTTAAAACGGGGAGCGCTGCTAGCGTAATGACATCTTCATCAAAACGTAATTCACCTAAACAGTTTTCTGTCTCAAAAAAAACTTTTTATTTTACAAAACTTTGATCCTTCAATCAAGCTTGGCTCCTTATCTTTTACTTTCGCTTTCTTTCACTTGACTGTTATTTTTTTATGTTTCTCTTTCCGTTTGTTTGAAGTAGCGGTCACCTTTTTTTTGTGTGCCCAACACCTAGAAGTCCACAGCACAGTCGTTTGTATTTCTTCTACCTTGTCGCATCTTCTTGTGTCTCACGTTCGATGCAGTTCAGCCGCCTCACTCAGATGTTTTCTGTCACATCTTTGGTTTCTCCTCCCTTTTCTCGCTTCGAGGATAATTTCTTTTTTGGGGTCCGCTGCTGTGTCTTTATTCCAACTTGCGAATTGGATGGCAACGCGAAGGGCACGCCCAAATAATCTGTTAGCGCACGCATCTCTGTGAGAACCTCAAAAAAAAAAAAAAAAATTGAACACACCTTAGAAAAACGAAACACAGTGCTTCAGAGAAAAGGAAAAACAACAACAACAAAATGTCGGCTCTGCCAGTCTTACACCGACAAAGTACTGCTTACATTGAAGATGTGCTGTATCGTCTAAGCTTAAAAAGACTTTCACACCAGCATTAGTGGATCTCCGGGATATTTAAATTACGGTCGATTCTTGAAACGCGAAGCTGCTTGTTCTCTTTCGAGAATAAAAAAATACTCGATTTTGTTCGAAAGGCGTGCTGTTCGTTCATGTGGTTCGTCACACCTCACCCGCTATTTTTTTTTTCTTGTTGGGTTTGCGTTCGGCGTTTGCTGGGATGCGCATAGCAATTTCTTAGATTCCTTGGTGCTGTTTCTCCTTTTGTTGTGTGCGAAACAATCTCTCGTTCTCTTTGTTCCGACTCCTCCTCTATTGATTATTATTATTAATATTATTGTTTTCCTCAACAAAGCTCACAAGCAGCCTCACAGCTCCACCCATCCAGCATTTGCTCTAGTCATGTCCACCGTCGGCGGCTTCACGCGGCGCACCGCCAAAAACGCCACCACGCGTCGTGCGGTGAAGCACTACGAGCCCAAGGTGGTTGAAAACCCGAAGCGCGTGCTCTTTCTAAAGGGGGCGTCCTCGACGGACGTGGTGACGGACGCGATGGTTGACCTTATGGCCATCACGAAGCCCTACTGCAAGAAGCTGGCGAAGAAAAACGCGTTTTACCCTTTTGAGGGCCGTCAGCATCTCGAGTTCCTCGGCTTCAAGAACGATTGCTCACTCTTCTGCTTTGGGTCGAGCAACAAGAAGCGCCCGAACAACCTCACCATCGGCCGCCAATTCGACTTCCACGTGCTCGACATGGTGGAGCTAGGCGTGGTCGCGGCAGACCGGCTGGACATGTCTAACACCCTCGGCGTCGACGCCGGCTCCGTCGGAGGAAAGCCCTTCTTTGTGTTTGAAGGCGGCGAGTTCGTTACGGATCCGGCCTTTATTCGCCTGAAGAATCTTCTTGTCGACATCTTCCGCGGCGGCAACGATGTGGAGATCAACCTGGACGGCTGCGACCGCGTCATTTTCTTTTCTCTGCGCTCGCAGAACGGCGAGGACGCCTGTGTGGCTCCGTCGACGGACTGCTACACCAACAAGCCGCCCACCGAGAGGGGCAACACCGTCCTGTGCATGCGCCACTACGCCGTGAAGAAGCCGTCCGCCGCGTCGGGTGTGCCCAAGACGATCAAAAACGTGCAACTGTACGACATCGGGCCGAACTTCGACTTTGAGATCCGCCGCATCTCCTTTGCCACGCCGCAAGAGTTCAAGGTTGCGTGCCGCGTGCCCCGTGAGACGCTGGCGAAGATGCGCTCGACTGCCGACAACGTGCAGGCGGACAGCATGAACAACCTGCGCGGACAGCTGCACGTGGGCAAGCAAGATGTCACCGAGCTGAACCTGCGCCGCTTCAAGGCTCACCGCCGCGGTGGTGGTGCGGCTGCTGACGCCCCTGCTGACGCCGTGGAGGCTGAGGACGGCGAGGAGCACAAGCCCCGCCGCCGCCGCGCACGTGTTGAGGAGGCTGGTGATGCGCGTCCTGAGACTGACATCTAAGCCTAAGACAACGTTCTATTGGAAGAACCAAACTGGCGAAGAAAATATGAAAAAAAAAGAGGGTCTGATCTTCTTCTCTTTTTGATTGGTGTTGTGTGCCGATGTGTCTCTGGGAGTGCAACGCGTGCTTTGTGTCTCCTTTATGAATTTCGGATTTCTGTTTTTGTTTTCTGGCGTACTCGCGATTAATTGCGCTTTTTTTTGTCGTCTAACTACCACTGTAATGATCTAAGCTTGTTTTCATCTTAAAAATATATATATCAAAGTAAAACCGCACCCCACAGATAAAGCGAAGTGAGTTCCTGGATGAGAGAATGACCGATGCGTGGGGTATCCCAGTTACGGCTTCGTGCTGCATCGCCGGCAAGATGTAGTTGACGTTTCATGTCGACTCGCACTGTATTCGTTCCCTCATTCTATGTGGGTTGTTGTAGATGTTTCACAATGCTTGAGTCTTTAGTTGTCGTTGATTTTGTGCGTACTCCGGGTTATGAGCACGGCCCCGCTGCCTCACTTTTTACCCATAGCAGGCAGTCTTTTTTGTATTTTTCCGCCTCAGGTTACTTATACTCTTTTTCTGTTGTCACATACCCTCTCTCCTTTCATGACTTTCATATCTGACAAACAAACCAACCATAAAAACAAATGTACGGCGCATGTACAAGTACTTCCAAAGTTGTTGATTTCTCGTTGGTGCGCCAGCTGCTCCAGTAGGCTTACGCTCGAATCCACCCAGCGCGACTGTGCGATACGACACATGTCCGCAGAGGCGGCACACATTCTCCGGAAAAAGGAGGGCATCCTTTCTTTAGAAAAGTATCTTGACCGCAAAGTAATCGTGTCACAGAGCTGCTACGAAATTCATGGCGTTCTTAAGGGCTTTGACAACAACGTCAACTTAGTGCTAGCCGACGCCGAGATGTGGGAGAAGGACACGCTGATTCGCACTCTGGGTGCCTCCGTTGTCCGAGGTGGTCCAACCACCCTTGTTTTGTCTGGGGACATGGCACTGATTGCCAACCCATTTGCCTAATTGGCTTATCATCAAGGATCAACAGTGCAGTTGACTCCTTTTCACCATTGCCAAAAAGAAAAAAAGAATCGTGCAGAACACAGTTAGCGTCCCGGACAGGACGGCGACGAGATTAGGATGTCTGTACAGCAAAAGTCCACCTCTTGGCAGGGCTGCGTCACCCACTAACTAAAAGTATTCACTGCAGCTCGTTACATCCAGTCTTCTCGACTCCTCCAATACCCCACAGTGTCGCCCTCCTTGTCGGGCTGGTTTTTTTTCACTCTTCTCTCCAGCCGTTCCTGTCTTCCTCCTCTTCAGCACCGCAATAGTGTGTGTGACAATGAATAATTATACATACGTTTGATCGGAAATGAAAGATCAACCAACTGACTGACGGATGTCGTGCGGGTTGTGTGTTGCTCTTTGCAGGGACGAGTGCTCTCCTTCTCCCCCCTCCTCTAGTCCGGTGGCCCTTGCAATCTCCATACGAAGCGCAGCTAGATTCTGCCATGCCGCTGCTGAGCGTGAAGCTTCGCCGTGTTTCTCACATTCACTCTCCCTCTCTCTCTCTCTCTTGCACATATGCGCACACACGTAATCGCAGTTTAACGCAAACACAGCCATTTTTAGCTAATCACACAAAACGCGCACGCTCCCCAACACACACCCCACCCAACCTTATTCAAACTCAAAAGCACCACCTGTCTCTCCAAGATGGCCATGAAGCGCTCTGAGGTCAACCAGGTGATCCGTGAGATGGAAGAGGTGATCCGTGCCAACGGCTTCCACCTGCCGCCGTTCGCGTCGTGGACACCGGAGGACTGGAAGACGAAGGGGCATGAGTGCGATGAGATCCGTGACAACATGCTCGGCTGGGACATCACGGACTTTGGCCGCGGCGACTTCAAGAAGTGCGGACTGGGCCTGATCACCATCCGCAACGGCAACCTGAAGCTGAAGGATAAGTACAAGAAGCCGTACGCGGAGAAGCTGCTGCTGGCGAACGAGGGCCAGATCACGCCCTACCACTTCCACTGGCACAAGATGGAGGATCTCATTAACCGCGGCGGCGGCATCCTGGAGGTGAAGCTGTTCAGCAAGAGCAAGTCCGACCCGAAGGAGGGCATCGACTACAAGGCCGACGTGCACGTGTACTGCGACGGCGTGTACAAGACATTCCCCGCCGGCTACGTGCTGGAGCTGAAGCCCGGCGAGAGCATCACGATGACGCAGGGCCTCTACCACCAGCTGTGCGCAAAGCCCGGACACGGCGCCGTGCTGATCGGCGAGGTGAGCCAGAGCAACGACGACAACACGGACAATAAGTTCGCCGTCAAGGTTGGCCGCTTCCCCAAGATCATCGAGGACGAGCCGCCGTACCGCCTGCTATGCAACGAGTACCCGCCTGCCGCTGCCACCGCGTCGAAGCTGTGAGGCACGCCATCCCTTTAATCCAAGTTTGTGTTCTTTGTTCTTAATTTCCATTTTTGTCTCTTTTGTGTTCCCTCTTTTTTGTACGAAGTGTACTTCCGCGTGAGCTGTGCCGCATGTGCACGTGTGTGCGCAGCCCGCGTGGGAAGGAGAGGCCTCGGCTTCTGCTTCTGTAGCATCCTATCCCTCCCCTTATCACTAATCAAAAGACTATTATTGTTTCGTACCGTTATTCAAAAGACACAAATAACTCTTCATTTTGAGGTTTCCAAACGACACCTTATGTTTTCAGTTTTTTCTTCCACTTATCACTAACCACAAAACGCATTCTTATTTTTCTTATCATCACCTCTAAAGAAGGAAATTCGAGGTACTCATTCGTCTTATGAGAAAACCTCGAAGAACAACAGCAGCAAAAAATAATAATAACAATAAGAAACAACATGATCTGAGACTGTCAACGTGTAGATTAGGGTGTTGGTTGACATACGCCTTGGGCATTATTGTAAATCTATGTAGATGGCGGCGTTCAGAAGCGTGGGAAACCAGTGCACATGCTTCAGCGAGGCCTGTGTCACGGCTGTACGCGTTCTCAGTGGGGCTTTTGAGGTTTCGATGACTACGTATAGTGTAGAGCGTTGATGCCAGCACGAAGGCGTAATACGCGAGGGACTGGTGTGATCCAACTTAGATATATCGGCGCGTGGGTGCGCAATGAAATTATAGTGCTCCTCGACGCGGTAGGCCACCTTTCTTTCATCTACTGGCTTCTACAAAACACTTTTTTTTTTATATTTTTTTTTCGCACTGCTTTTCCTTTTTTGTTCTTTTCCATCCGTATATTGTTATTGTTCAACATATGCGTTTGAAGACTCCACAAACGCTTTTTGATCCATCAAATCAAATAAAACTCCTTCAAGGGTACCAAAACTGAAGGTGTCACGTCCACATGCAGTGCACATTCATCATCTTTATTTCAATTGCGGTGTCCCACCAAAAACTAGATAGAGGATCACGCTCTGCTGCTCTAGTAAAGATCGCAACCGGGGTTAGAGAATGCTCTCTCTGATTTGACGCACACTAGCGACAACTCTGCGTGCCACGATTAGGATGAGCCCGTGTGTGGCAGCGATATCGAAGTTGAAATGGCGATTGTAACGCATGACGAACTTTACAGGCTGGGAAGCAGAGGCGGACAATCCAGTCAGGTGGCAGCGCTTCTCGGTCACTTTGCGTGTGCCAAGTGGTGCTGCGTCTGCGTTGGGCGTTTCTCCCCTTATAGTCGCAGCGCTTGCAGTGCATGACAGCGTCATTTACGGCCACAACAATCGTGGCAGCTTTCTCAACAAGAGGCTGGTCTCATTCTTTGAACGCGTCGCAATTGCGGAAAGCCTGCATTTGCTTGGTTGCCGTTGTGGCATGTATCGCTGTACTTCTTCAGCAGCCGTACACAGTCCCTACTCGCAGTATGAAGCTCAGCCCCCTCAGCTGTCTCATAATCAGCCTACTTCGGCTCCCATCGCTCGCCGCCTTCACGGCGGTAGCGCAGCTTACCTGTGCAATCAGAGGCAGGGCCTTGGCGCTTCTGTGTTGGTGGCAACTTGTTTTATGTCCGCCGCTCACCTGGAGTCGCTGCTGAAGAAGCCTTTCGTTCCTGTGGGGAGGCAACACTACTTTCTCTGTTCTTTTTCTTTCCCTTGCAACTATTACGAGCCAAGGCAGACGTGTGTTCTTTTTATTTTGCAGACAAAATGGCTTTGCCACCTTCCCCTTCTCTGTTTTTGTTTCTGCTGCTTCCCACGGATTGCCGAAGCGGCTGTTGGGCTTCGTGCAGCTTTTTTTTTTTCTCTCTTGACTTTACCTGTGCTCGTCAGTGGTGCACTATCGCTGAAGGTTTCGTCTTTGCACTCAACTCCTCTCTCCCTTATTTTCCATGTGCTAATCCTGTGTGTATGTGTGTAGTACATGCGCCATACTCGCTTTGCTTCGTTTTCTCTGTAAATATGTCATCTATCCCATCTCTCAACCAGACGTGTGGACGAGGATGAGGAAGGCGGGTGTGAGCTTCGTGTTTCCTCTTTTCGTTAGAGTCCACGCGCCTCTTAGCGCGCTTTGATAAGGACGCCAACTTTCTCTTACTTCGCCGCACGGTTGAATATGCTATTGCAAATAGGAGGGAAAAACAAAGATACGAGTCACTTAATAGAACACAGGCGCCAAGGGACTGGTCGCTGGTGCCGTTTTGCAAACGGAAATGGGAGCAACAAAAAATGAGTTGGCGCAGGAGCTCACGCGTCACTCTCTCGGTCATTGATAGTGTGCAGCCTTGTCATTGGTTTCCGGTCTGCGTAGGCAAACAATAGTTTTTTTCTTTGAGGCATTCTGCTTTTACTTGTAATTGTAAGGACAGCATTTTTCTTGTGTCCTTTTCACGCTGTCCGGGCGCTTGTGTATCTCTATGCTTCTTCGCATCTCTCTTTCTCGTTCGTTCTCTTTTGATCTATGCTAGATATATATATATATATATAAAAGGAACGTGGAGAACCTGCCTTTGCCAGCATTTATTTTGGTGTCAACACGCTAGGACCTGTGAGCTACCATGACGCCCCTCGGCACCAACTACACAATGCACGCTGCACATCTTTAAAGATCTTTTTTATTTTCATTCTGGAATATGAACTTCTCGCGGTTCTGTATACTTTTCAACAGCGATGGCATTGCACGGGGATTGCGCGTGAGGGTGGACATGCGTCCACAATCTCCGTAGGACAGTGGAGGGGCAACCCACTTCGATGAAGGTACAGCTGATGTTCGGCTTAATTGTGAATGCTGAGCGCTTTGAATGACTCTGTAGCATGGGTTTGGGCTCGGCAATAACTTTGAAGGATGACACCAGGACCAAACTTGATAGGCATCCGCCCATGGTGCTCAAGTATGCAGCTGCACAGGACATCTCCTACTTCTGTTGCGAACAGCACCTGCTGGGTATCCACCCTGGTGCAAGCTGACAGCGATTATCAATTCTGCAAAAAATGTGACGAGACACGCAGGAGCAATCTTGGGATAGGCGATGAAGTACTTCTCAATCGCGGAGTGTCATTGCTTGTTGCTTATGCCTTCTCAAATACTCATCTATGCCGAGCTCCCACTAGAGAACGTCTCAGATCTCGTCTAATGTGCTGCGCGTGCTGCCTGTGGTGTAGCCATGTCGGCTGTCGAAGGCCAGCATGCTTGAATTAACGTGTAGCACTGATCAGCCCGCCGCTGTACACTCATCTGGCAGCACCATCGACGATCGAAGACGACTCCGCAGCAATATCATCAACCGGCTGATACACGCGTGTGGGAGGCAATGGTGCCAGCGCTTTCCGGAGTAAAGATCACTATTTCGAGTCTGAGGGTACATGATATTGGCGTGCGGTATTCTGCTATCTCACGAATGAAACGACGAGCGTAGAGTAGAGCCGAGATGGCAACCCAACGCCGCTGCATCCCAACCAGCAGCTGCAAGACCAAATGGTATCGCAAGAACCACATCCACCATTGCGAGGAGGAAAGACACGTCGTGGACAGCGCCTTCGGTGTCGTGGTCACCAACGACGCCGCCTTACCAGCTGCATAGGTGAGCGTCCAAAATGCGACGGTGCTCGCGAGAAGTGGCTGAACGCGCAACTTCGTTTGTATTGGCGGCGGGGGTGGACGTGGCACAACACGATGCACACGCACCGTTGCTGAGTACGTGTCCGGCACCACGTGGTCAAGCAGCTGGACACTGTTAACTCGGAAAAGACTGTGGCGGGTGTATCACTGCTGAGGTGTGTTCCCATCAAGGCTGAGCAACAGCCAGTTTGGCCACATGCTGCTGCATAATTGGGAAGACCTTGATTGTGCAGTACAGTGAGGCGGAGACGAGCTCGATGATGCGACGTACTACGGTGCTTGCCGTGCTCAAGAGGTGAAGCTCGTATGGCAGATGCTGCGGTATACACACATCATGTAGCACTACAGATCTTGATCAGCAAGTACAGGCCTTTAGTGGCCTCGCACACCTGCGCACTTTCTTTTACTCTGGTTGACTTGGCGCGCCTGTGGCAATTAACAGCGGCATTGTGTGTGTGTGTGTGAGCATGTGTGTGATGCGGGTAGCAGAAGATCTGCTGAGGGATCCGCTGCGCACGGACTTCACTATCTCCCATTGACTGAGATCAGAGCACCACTTTTTCGCTACTCTCTCGTCTATCGTTTTTGCGACTACGTGTTTTAAATGACCTCCGCGATCAAATGAGGTTGCGGCCCGTCCGAGCACTGCTGGCGAGTATCGACTACGAATGCAGTGGACACTTACCTGTTTGATTATCGGTATTATGCAAGTCAAGAAAGGTATGGAGATGTCATGAGAGACAGCACCTAACGATGGAGTTGAGGAGAGCTGAAGAAGGCATCTGATTGTGCATAGATGAACAATAAGCGTTTCGTATATTTGTAGCACTGCGCATACACAGAAGTGTTAAGGCGCAAGGTTTCTTTGCCATCGTGTGGCGTCGCTTCTCGGGCGAGAGCCACCAGAGAGAGCTGCGGATGTTCCCTATCTCGTATTCCTTCTCCCAATTGTAGGATCTGTTTTTCAGAATGGTTTCCTGTGCTCAAACCACGTGAACAGTAAAGGTTCTTTTTCTTTTCTTTTGAAATGTTGAGGCATCCGTGCTTCCTGCTGCTCTTCGTTCGTTTTTTATTGTGGCCTTTAGATTTACCGGACTGTTGCGAAGTCGGCTCGCTTGATAGCGGTTTCTTTTCTCTCTCCTTTTGACATGTTTTCAGTCCTCCGCTTAAAGCTGCTCAGAGGAGTACTTCTCTCGTTTTCTGCTCGATCTCTTTTATCTTTGCAAAAAAAAAAAAAGAACTAATTGTTGCCCACCCTAGCGATCTGACATTTGTTTCGCGGGCAGCTCGGATGACGTCTTTACTTTTTTCTTTCTCGTATTTGTCACCTTCACCACCAGCAAACTGAACGGGTTTTGACTCCGAAGACACCGGTTGTCAATTCAGCATTCCTTTGTTATTTGTGGAAAGGATGTGAAATCTGTCCAATTTTAAAGTTTTTTTTCTGTTTCTCTTTCTATTTTTATCACGTTCATTATGCCACCACAGGCCACAAAGATGTATCTACGCTGTTTCCATTCTTCAAACTGAGCTGTTCCTTAAAATAAGCATTATTTCCTTTGTCTACACACGCTGCGTATTCCAGCTTACAATTTCACAATTAAATACATACTTACATATACTTATTCCCATTTTGTCAACACATAACATATACATATCACATCACTCCTGCTATGCCGTCGTTATAAAGTGGTCGCTGTGCTAAATGCGAATCAAACTTAAACAACAGTGCCATTAAAAAAATTTCGACTATTTGCGTCAAGTGTCTGACGGTCTGACTGCTGTGTGATGGTCATAGTTGCCAAGCCGCCGCGGTCAGTGTCAGATGCATCACAAGAAGGTGCTTTCAAAATGGCACTACGAGTTCCCCGGTCTTACTCTCTTGTTCTCTTTCTCATGTAGAATTTCTTAAAGTCTACGTTTTTAAAATTATTTTAAAGCTGGTAGTGATACTATAACTGCGCACTTTTGCACTTACACGTGAGAAAGCAACATCGTTTCAGCTTCATAAGCGTACCCCCAGGTCAGCTGCAGCAATGGCTCAATTGCACACACACTACGGTGCGCATGTCGCAGGCCTCAACGCTTGTCTGGCCGACAAGCCTACATCTAACGTGAGCACGTTACTATCGCGTTTGCACTCGGATGGAGTTGCGCAAGTGATGAGTTTCATGCGCAGTGATCCTCAAGACAAGGTGGCCCTTACGTTTAGTGCTGCGAGTCCGCAGATGAGGCTGGACGTGGATATCCTTGATATGCGCCATCACTCTATTCGACCCCACGCCCAGGTCAGTGCTTCTGGTCAGAAGCTGCTGTGCTCTATCGAGGCGCCGAATGCAAAACGAGTTTATTGGGAACAGGCAAACTCGCTATGGTGGGCAGAGCGGCACGGAGCGGCAGTGAAGCTTCTTGCAAACAACGCATGCAGCGTGCTGCTGCACCGCCTATCCGACCGTTTGAAAGGTCAAATTAACGCGCTACACATTGTCGTAGAGGAAGCGACTCTCTGTGCCCGCCACTCCAGTCAGGCGAGCAAAGGCACAAATGCGGTGTGCGATGGACAGTGCGGCACCCTTCTCTGCGCGCTGTCAATATTCTCTAACCTCACGAGCCTGGTTATTGAGATGAAAGGCGGTAAACCCAGCGCTCGCGTTGTGGCTGCCGTGCATCGAGCACTGAGTGTGGCAGCGGGGATGCGAATCAGCGATATTGAAATAAATGGAGCTTATTTGACGCGCGACTTCTCAGCGATGCCACTGCCAAGGCACCTCCTTCGCTTGAAAATGAGCGAATGCGGCTTACGGTCTCTCGACGGCTTGGAAAAGTGTTCCATGCTGACACATCTGGACGTCAGCGAGAACGTTGATCTGCGTTCTCTAAGCGGCCTCACTGGTGTGTCCAGCCTCGAGGAACTTGTCGCCGTGCGCTGCGGATTGCGGGACGTGGAGGGCCTGAGCCAATGCTCGCAGCTGAGAGAGCTCGATGTCGCCTATAACAGTGACCTGCGTTCCCTTTGCGGGATCCAGCTTCTTCCGCTGCTCTGGCGGATTTGTGCCCCGCGCTGTGCATTGCAGGACCTCAAGGGTCTTGCCAAAGCCCCAAAGCTAAGAGAGCTCTTTGTGGGCTTCAACCCCAGTCTGATGGACCTCAGCGGTCTCTTTAATGCACCGAGCCTCGAGATATTTGACGCCCCGGATTGCAATCTGAGGCATCTGCAGGATCTGAGAAAGTGCCTGCAACTGAGGAAGGTCATCGTCTCTGAGAATACGGGTCTTTCTGGTCTTTCTGGTCTCGCTGGTCTACCAAGACTGGAGATCATTGAAGCACAATCTTGTAATTTGGTGGAGTTGAAGGGCCTGAACCGCTGCCCGCGGTTGTGGACGGTCGACGTATCCTCAAACTCCTATTTATGTGAACTTCACGGCCTCACTGGTGCACCCAGTCTTAAATCTGTTGCCGCCCGGGAGTGCGGACTGGTAAACGTGAGGGGCATGGGCAAATGCCCGCAGCTGAGGAAGCTCGATGTCGCCTCCAACAGTGATCTGCGTTCCCTCCGCGGTCTTGAGAATGCACCGAGGCTCGAGAAGGTTATGGCTGCGCAGTGTTATCTGCAGGAGGAGGTGAATTCGAAGGGTCGCAAAAGGCGTTATGAGCTTGACTTAAGAAGTGACGAGGACGTGCTTTTAACAGATGAGTATGGGAACATATGTACCCCGTTGGATTCAGATTTCGTTTTGCGAAGTCTGAATGCTGCAGGGTTTAATATCCCAGATGTGCTTGAGGGACTCTTTCCTTTTTGAAAAAAAAAACCCCGATACCAAGTCCATACAAGCTGGTTTTTTTTTTTCCTTGTGGACGTATCTACTATCCGCTTCACATTGCACGGGACGATGGCACGAGTGGATGCTGAGATGCATCGATGTAGAGGATTTGTTACGCTTGAGTCCCGTCTAAGTGCGAGAGTGGGTTTGTCGTTTGGTAGGTAGGCTCATCCTTCGCGTACTGTATCTCCACATAAGGGCTCGTCATGAAAACGCAAGTGTTTTTCTTAAAACACTTCGGATCATAGCTCAGTCATTCATTTTTTGTTTTTTTCATTTCCCTTGACTAATGTGAGAAGCAGCTCGGTACTGCAGAAGCAATTGTGCCGACGCGCTTTTGCCAGGGCTTTTGATGGGTGTATGAGGTACGTGCGGCAGGGAGGATCGGCTGATACTTAATGGGCCCACTGTCGTCCTCACACTCGTTATCTAAAAAGGTTTTTTTTTTTTTTAGCAGTCACCATTGGCTGTCTTCGGCGTATTTTTTTTCTTTTTTCTTCCTCCGGCTCCTCTACTGTTCTTTGAAAGGTGCGAATGCGCAGTGTGCGAACGCTTCCAATCTTCTACTATTTCAATTTCTTCTTTTCGTCCGTTTTTTTCTTTATGCCTTCAAAGTTTTGTCATTTTTGAGTTTCCCGCCACAAAAGATTAAGAAATTATCTACTGAAGCTTTTTATTTCTTAAGTGTTTATTTTTACAGGTCTACAGTGGGCTTTTTTGAAACTTCTCTTCTTTTGCAGACTCAAGCTTCTTGATTCTTGTTTGTAGTGAGGTGCCGTTGTTTCCCGCAGCTGCTAATGTGTCGGGTACTGTCATCATGAACGTAAAGTCTTCATAT